>PVJC01007810.1:0-40000 GCA_004026665.1 Murina feae
TATATATATATATATATATATGGATATTGACAAGAATAATACAATTTCCATTAGAATTAATTTAAAGTGTAACACAAAAAACTTTAGAGAAGTGATAAACTTTCCCTATCACATTTATTTATATTGAATACTCACACATAATAAAAACATCAGGCTCTAATGGAGACGATTTCTTTTTCTCACAGGGAATGTATAAGAGCTATATTTATTACATTAGACAGATTACTGGACTAGAAAAATATGGTAGAGAAGCCAGTTACATTCATAGATATTCCTCTAGTCTAGAACATAACTAATGATCAATTAGCCAAGTGACTTTACACATGTGCCTGTAGCTCATCTCAGCCTCCACAGGGAATTTTTCTCACTTAATTATTAATGTCAGCTGCCTTTGTTTTAACTCCTGTGATGATCTCTACTGTGTTATAGTTCCCTCCTTTGGTGAGCGATTTCTCTCAGCATCTTTTCCTCACCAAACCTCAGGGAAATAAGGATTTTTGTGAATATTTAAAATTTTTGTCTAGCCCTGACCAGTTTGGCTCAGTGGATAGAGTGTCGGTCTGTGTACTGAAAGGTCCCAGGTTCAATTCCGGTCAAGGGCATGTACCTTGGTTGTGGGCACATCTCCAGTAGAAGGTGTGCAGGAGGCAGCTGATTCATGTTTCTCTCTCATCGATGTTTCTAACTCTCTATCCTTCTCCATTCCTCTTTGTAAAAATTCAATAAAATATATTTTTAAATAAATAAATAAATTTATTGTCTAATGCCATTTTTATAAGAATAATTACTATAGCACATTAATAACCTTTGGTCTCTATACTTATTCTGAAAGGTACAATAAAGAATAATTTATAAGAATAATTACTATAGCACATTAATAACCTTTGGTTTCTATACTTGTTCTGAAAGGTACAATAAACATTAAAAACGTAAAATTCTAGCACGAAACTTCCTGCAAGAACTGGACAGATGTCCATTAGAGATTTCTATAACAAACAAGTAACTTCTGGGTTTTCAGATGTTGGTGCAGTCCTTCTAGGCTGGAAGCGATTACACTGAGAAATAATTGTATAGTATATTCATGATTTTTAAATAACACTTGCTTCTTGGCAATTGGTTTCTCTTACAGACTCAGAGGTTATATCTATCTTTTAGAAACATCTTAAAAATATAAGCATCCCCCCTCCATACTAGGTTATAATTTAATATAGTTATACCCAAAGAGGGGAATATCTTATTAGTCTTCTACCTTAATAATGTCAATACCATTAATTCCATTTTATTTATACTTTTAAATCTAAGCCTTGGTAAGCTATTTTAATTACACGGCTAAGGATCAGTAATGGAGAAGAAAGGTAATCCTATCTAATAAAGACAGAATATGCAAATTAACCATCACTCCTCAACAAAAGATGGTGGCACACACAGCAAATAAGGAGGGAATATGCAAATTGATGTGACAAAGATGGAGGCGGCCGGGCCAACACATTTGTGTCGTCACCATGGTGATGATGCAGGCATTCCGTCCCACCTCAGCTGCTCCAGGCCTCTGGGAAACCTGCACACAGGCGCGGAGTGGCCAGGGCAGGGTGGGACACCTGCGATGATGGGGGGGGTCACGGGGTGGAGGGAGCTACAGGAGGGCGGCAGGGCTGGAGTGAAGGTGGAAAGTGTCTCCGGCCCAGAGTGAAGGCAGAAGATTGTGGCTAGAGTGAAGGTCCGGGTTTTGGGTGTCAAAGGGAAGCCAGTGCCGGCAGCTGGGGAAGGAAGGCCTATTCTTGCACAGATCTTCATGCATCGGGCCACTAGTCTAATATAATAGCATTTCTTAAGTCATTCCTTTTATTGAATTTGCTCAAAACTATGAGCTTTGGGGTTTTTTCACACAGACAATACTCTCATTCTTGGTATACTCATAAGTCATTTCTCTGCATAATGTTTATTTGAATTACTTAATAGCATCAATATGTACACCCTCCATGAAGAGATAGAGGAGATAATAAAGGATGTCAATTACTTGGCAAATAAGAACAGTGGGTGTGGCCAGTATGGCTCAGTGGTTGACCATCGACCTATGAACCAGGAGGTGACAATTTGATTCCCAGTCAGGGCACATGCCTTGGTTGTGGGCTTGATCCCCAGTAGGGGGTGTGTAGGAGCTAGCCGATCAATGAGTCTTTCTCATCATTGATGTTTCAATTTCTTTCTCCCTCTCCTTTCCTCTCTGAAATCAATAAAAACATATTAAAAGTTTTTATAAAGAAGAGTGGAAGTCGAGTAAAAGTGTTTATACTTTGATTAGTATTTGACAGAGCTATAATAAGAGGGATTTGGAATTAAGTTTGGCTGAAAAGAATAAAGTGATCAAATATCTCTTTTTCTCTCCTTATTTTCTGTCTCAGCTCTTTGCTAAAACTGTGACTAGTGGCACTTTTGCCTGGAATGTAAGTAACCTTTCCCGGCTGAGCCAGGCCAGGGCGAGGCTCACAGAAAAGTGACATTTAAAAAAAGCCTTGATGAGAAATTGTATTCTACATGCCTTTGAAGTTTTCTACCCCAATGCACCTTGACAAAACATAGATAATAAAACGCCACAGAAGATCTAGCGGAGAAACAAAAGAATGTGTGTTGGTCTTGTCATGCCGGCTATCATATATCCCTGGAGGACCATGCAGCCATGTCAGGAGGTGGATGAACAGAATTCTCACTTTCAAACATAACCAGAGTGAGTTATGATATTATGAGTAACAATAAAATAAATTATATTGTGTGTCCTTGACAATGTACTATGGGTTGTAGATGGAAATCTGAGCTCATAATGTTTAAACATTTTGGAGGTATTTTTTAATATGATTTTTGACAGTGTAATTAAGCATAGTTCTGGTCTATCTTTCTCATCTTTTTAAAACTAAGGATATTTTTTTTTACCTTAACAGAATTTGCCCTGAAGAAAAGTGTACATACAGCAAAGATTTAAGAAAGAGAATCACTAGTCTTTTGAGATCTTAAGTCAACTTTTTACTTTTATTTAAAACACAAGATTACTTAATACTACGTAGTGCATTTAATAAAGGCAGAAATCAGGGGGAAAACGACACTGACTCTAGGAATATGGTGTCAGAAATATTCAATAATTCTTGTCATCTGGTGATTGACATAGGAAAAGGGTGAAGACAGAACAGGTGCTCATCGAGCCTGACGCCAGCCTCCATGCAAAGTGTGACAGGACTTGTGTGGGATGCTGAGCACCATGCATGGCCAGGTGACAGCCTATTTCCCCTTCTGGTAATATTGGAACTAGGTGCCATGACAAAACTGAGTTCTTAAAATATTACAAATTATATTGTAAGATATTTTTAAATACCTCAATAAACTAGATAAAAGCAGCAAGCTGAGACATGAAGCTAACTTCCACTGTTAGGTCACTTACTAAATCCCCATCAACTTTAGGTCAGTGTTTACAGCTTGTCTGAACGTGTGGGACCAAAAAAGAAAGCCTAGGGCCACATAAGGTAAAAGTAAACATTAAAAAATTCTATACAGGGGTGCCCCAAAGTAAGTCTACCATTGTAAGTCTGCAAAACACAGAGTTTATTTTTGTATTATTATGTCTTATTGTATAATTCATCTGTATTAAATTGTAAGCCTACTTTTTCCCACTTCTGTATATCTAGTATGCCAAAGGGCTTCAAAATCATAGTTAGAATGAGCTAGAAATACCTCCCCACAGAAATACACTACCCAGAGAATAACAAAATAAAAATTTCAGTCTTAAACTATAAGAATGGATGGAAAGGAAAAAGAAAATCTCAGAATTAAAATTTCACAGTCAATATTCACAAAATATACAAGAAAATATCATTATGAGTGAGAGAATCAACAGAAACAGTAACCGTCAGAATCAGATGTTGCAGACATCAGACATTTGACTTTTCAGACACAGATGCTCAAACAAATGGGGTCTGCTTTTAAACAAAAAGGAATTAGCATTATGAAAAATAAGAAACAGAGATGGAGAAATTTATGCCCAGTAAGACAAATGGGTATACAATATGAAAGAAAGATAAAAAGAAAGATACAATTACAATGTCTTATATATCTATCTAATCAGACTTTCAGAAAAAGAAAGAGAATGGGATAAAATGATATGTGAAGAGATAATTCTAAACTTTTCCAGAACTGATGAAATTAAATAACTTTAAGATTCAGGGAGGCCTTAAAAAAAAAGAAAAGACACACACAGAAGAGTGAACACCTCAGAAAATCATTGAAAATGCTGCATACTAAAGATAAAAAACAGCAGAGAGAAAAAGAAGTATTAATTAGAAAAGTAGGAAAATCAGGATCTCAGTTGACCTAATGATAGCAGTGGTGGCATCCAAAAAAGTTTGGAGTAATGTGCTGAGAAGAAACAACTGTCAGTCTATAATTCTAAACACAGCCAAAATGAAAGGTCACCAGCTAAATAAAGCTCTTCCCACTCCATCAACAACTGAGAGGTCAGTTACGTCTTCATAAAACCAGGGAAAAACTGAGTTTGTTGATAGTAAATCTTTGGAAAATAATACATGATAGTCACCAGATAGGAGAAAAAAATAATTGCAGTGGGAAGTTCTGAAATGAGTAAAAGGAACACAACAGAAGCTAACTCACATGTTTACTCTATGCCTAAAGTGTTCTAAGTGCTTTACCTTAGGGCACTCAATACCGAGAGCTCCATGAGCCAAATCTATTTACTCTCATTTTAAAGATGATAAATCTGAGATAGTTAGAGGTTAAGTAAATTTTCTAAGATTGCAGAGCTATTTGATAATGAAGAGGAATTATATATTTAAAACTCTTTCACACAGGATTTAGCACATGCACAACTTCTCGCGTTGCGTGAAACGGAAACCTAAATTGCTTAGTATCACGTTAGAAGGTCTCCACAGGTTGATACCATCTATGCATCTTGTCACCTCTTCCACTAGTCCATCTCAAACACTTGGGAGGCCAGCTAATTACACTAATTTTTCATTTGCAAACCTAATTAGGGCTGTATATCTTCCAGAAATACTCACACACCCTTTACCATAAAACTTCTTATTTCAAAATATCTAGTTGTGGAAAGGATAAAATGAATTATTACGTTGCATAACTAAGGGCAATAAAAATGTCCTTTGCATAATGTGATTTGAATAAGATTTTAGAGACATGGTCTGTAGCAGAGAGATGGGCCCACATTTAGACTGATATTTAATCTTCTTTTAATTTATTTAAATATGGGAATAAGGATCTTTTGAAGACAGTTAAAATAACAATAATTGTGCTCACTCAATTTTGGTTGAATTGGGTTTTAATGATTTGCTTAAAATTTAACCCTTCTGTCCTCAGAAAACTGGCATTTTGAATCATTATATTTGTCTGGCAGTAGATACCAGAGGGCTAAATTGTATAAAAACAATGTTTTATTATAGACACGTGGTTAAAGTGGGAATTGTAGATAAATCCAAGGCAATGTTTGAAACAGCTAACAGCTATCCCCTTAAGAATCACACACATCTTTGTTCTTCATTTCCATATTAAAACATTTTGCCTGAAAAATTTATATTCTCTAAAGACATGGAAAATAGGGCTCCTAAATGACAAAGAGAGACAAAAAAAAAATCAAACAAATACACACAAACTTGGGAACATGCCCCATATACATATAGTATTGTTATAAAATATTAGGCGGCTCCCCCAGTGGAGTTTTACTCGCTATATGACAAGAATCTGTGTCGCCGACAAAGGACTTATAAAAAAATCACAATGAATGAAAACGAGAGGCTACAGGAATATGCACTGTATCTTTTTATACTTCAGACTTTAATACAAATGACAACTATAGATTTTTCTCACACAGTAACTGCAGAGGGACAATGTGACCAGGTCAACAGGGACTAGTAAGGAAAATGAAAAAAACAAACAAACACTAAATTCTGGGCAAAGCCAACTTCTGATAAATCACCTCTTTCTGCATAGGCCTTTCCTTGGCTATACAGCAATGTTACCTGGTTTCATTAACTCCTTGAAGTCTCACAAATAAAAAGTCTAAAACCCCCAAACAAAAAATCTAAAACCCCCAAACGAGCATATATTTCCTCACACTGTTTCCCTTAATTCAGTTAAAGAGTTTAGAACATACTTAAATTTTTAGTTCACAGAGTTGCAAATACAGGTAAATTATGAAAGACAAGATATACTTTAATCAGTTATACTCTTAGCCATCAAGTAATTCAGGAGAGAATTTTTAAGTGCTTAGGCCCGCCATCCAGGACCACGAGGTTCAGAGCCCGCCGAGGAGAGAACTCTGACAGCGATTCCAGGGACCCAGGATAATTTCAGTTTCAGTAAAATGAATAAAATTGGCTTATCATTATCTGACAATTAAGAGAATTGGAGAGTGTAAAACCATGTCATGTTATAGTAACTTTTTTCATAACATTAAGTTGCTAAGATTTAGCTAGTATTTAAGACATTAGTAGTTACTCTATGCTATCCCACAACCTTCAAACGTATTAGATCAAAATATTTTTGACTGGCCAGCAAAATACTATTGTTTATTGTTTGAAGCAGACGTCCTTAAGCTGATTTTTGTATAAGTAAAGTCAAGAAATTGGGGAAGGGAAAATCAAGCAGAACATTCTATTTCATAATCTAAAGTACGTAGCAGATTTATATATTACAAATGATTTTCTAAATATTTTTGAAATAACTATAGATTCACAGGGAGGCAGTAGTTGAAAAAATGTAAAGGAAGGGCTTATGTGACTTTTACCTTTCTTCCCCAATGTTAGCATCTTATCCTCCTACATAATAAAAGTGTAATATGCAAATCAATAGAATGGTAGAGCCACCATTAGGCGAGAGGTGGGGCCAGGGAGCAGGCAACACCAGGCCAACCAAAGCAAGTACCAGCAGGCAGAGGGAGGGGATGGCAATGTGTGTGTGTGTGTGTGGGGGGGGGCGTGGGGAGAGGGAGTGGTGACAAGTGGCAGTTGAGAATAAAGTGTCGAAATCCTGACTAGAATTGTGAATTATTATATTTCTCCTCTTATTATGTTTATTGCATGTTCTTTGAGCTTCTTTTTGTTGCAACCATATTTACGATCAGTATGTGTTCTTGGTTAGACTTATATATCTCCCATATACAACCTAATTTTTTTTTCATTTTTGAATATATTTTATTGATTTTTTTACAGAGAAGAAGGAAGAGGGATAGAGATCCAGAAACATCGATAAGAGAGAAACATGGATCAATTGCCTCCTGCACACCTCCTACTGGGGATGTGCCCGCAACCAAGGTACATGCCCTTGACCGGAATCAAACCTGGGACCTTTCAGTCTGTAGGCTGCCGCTCTATCCACTGAGCCAAACCGGTTAGGGCACCTACATTTTCATTCATCCCTCACTGAGCACCTGAGGAATGAATATACCATGTTCTGTGCTAGGCACTGTGGATTTAGCACTGAGCAAGATGGACTCAGCCTCCGTGTGGAGGTTGCATGTCGTCCTTAAGCATTACCTGCCCTTTCCAAGCTGATTATGCTTCTTCTTTGCCCATGCTTCTTCCCATGCCTGAAATTCCTTTAGAGTTCCCTAGACTGATTATGTTTTTTTTCTGTGTTTCAAGTTTTGAATCTTTCAAATATTTTTGGCAACCTCTACATTAATATAACACTTCGCTGTGCTTTTGAAATACGTTGTTTATATCACGGTTCTCATCTATGATATCATAGCACCTATGAGGTTGTCTTCTGGTCTAAATTTGTGAACACTCTGATCAGACTTAGTTCTTGGGCATTTTGCCCAATATAGATGCTTCCTACTATACAGACATCTTCTCTGTAATTTGTTTTCCTTATCATGCACCAAAGCAAGCCACTTAATTCAAGGGCAAAGCATGAGGAGGAGCAGAATGCTTTATGGAACTGGTTCACTTTTTTTCAAATGAATTGGAAAAAAAAAGAAGACCACAAAGTATCTATAATCAAGGCAAATTCTCTAGCTTTGCATATACTGTGTGTAATTGCTTAGACATTTTTACAAAAGAAAAAAATACCTGAACTTTAAAATATATTACAAAAACAAGATTACTGAATCAAACTTCTAAATTAATGATCTTAATAATTAGAACAGTGGAGCTATTAGTGAGACGAATGATAGAAATGTATGGAACAAACTCTTTAGTGTTATATACATTTCCTATAAGAATTTAGAAAGTTTTTAAATACTTTTCCTAAGTTACTATAGCATGGGAGGCATTGGCGATATTATGGAAAGAACATAAGATTTTGAAAGAACAGACATGAGTTGTAAATGTGTTAGTTATGTGATATTGTTTGAAACTTTAAAACACTCTGACACTTAGCTTCCTCATATATAAATGAAAGATGTCAGAAGCAGTCTTGCAATAATTTACATCTTAGCTAGCAACATAAAACTGTTGCACTTTGCAATGAACTATAGCATTCTGATAAAACTTAATTTAAAGCTTATCAGTTTAGAATATACGATCATTTAGACTAGACCTGGTATGAAGCTCAAGCTACGGATGAATAAAACTAGCATATATCATAATGCTCTTTACTCTAGGCACTGGATAAGTTCTAAGACATTTTTCACATCTAACGTGGCATTATAATATTCTATCACAGAAGGTTGCTGACAGAATGAAATAAAAGTATGTATGTGACAATGTTTTGGAAATAAAGCACATATGAGGCCTGTCTTTATTACATTCAGAAAGTTGGGGGCAAAGGGAATGTAAGGACGTGACTCCTAGCTGATGTTCAAATGAAAGCTGGCTGCACACCACATCGTGACATCCCGTCGTGCAGTGCGCTGCCTGGCACCTACGGCCTGGTCTGTGTGGTCTTCCCCGTGGCCTCTTCGGCATCCCAAACGGAATCCTCACGTTCACCTGGGTTCACCTGCTCTGTGGAGAAGGACACCTGCCGAACAGTTTATTACTGCGAGTAACACAAGTCACTCCCTTGGCCACAGGAAAATCTGGCCACATTAATGTTTCCTTTGCAAGTTATGTTTGCAATTATACATTTCTGAAGTGAAATTATTTCTATTCTGAAACTGTGTACATTTAGTACAAGACTAATTGTTCTTGGAAACAAGGGGTGCAACGAGGTGGGTGAGCGGGTCATGATGTGACTCTAAAGCAAATGAGCTGTTTCTGGAGACGCAAAGAGGCACTCGCTGTTCTACAGCAGGTATAGTAGTTAAATGCTGTTAAGTTTGTTCTTAGCCACGTTCCACTGGAATGACTCCAATACCTTCTTAAAACTGCCACACTGAATGATGTTAATAGTGCTACAAATTGACTAGCATTATAGGAATGAATCTATTATTTTTATGAGCATATGTAATTGCACGTGCTTTCTTAAAGTTTCTAATTAAAATTGGAAGTAAAAACGATGTCTTCGTATTTAAACCTGCATCTTTAGACTTAACCTCCTCATAATTAGCACTAATGTACAGGTAGTTCAGAGAGATATAACACTAACACATTAAAGTGGATTGAAAATCCTATTATTAGGCCTATTGTTAATACAGACCCTTGTCAACAGGAAAAAAAAATATGAATAAACTACTACACATGGAATATGTGCTGCTTCAGTTTCTCTCACAAATTTCCTCGTGTTATAGACTAAATGTCAGAGGGATCAGGACATAAATGGTGGCATGATCCCAAAGGGAACAGTTTATCGCGTCCATTGTATTTAATATCACATTGAACTTCGCACATTTTAAATACTGTCCCAAGAGTTTATTACAGATTCAAAATGAAGGAGGCAAATATTCACACATTACTAGGGCAGACTAGTGTGACAATTCACCAAATGATGATCTCTAGCTGTTTTAACTCAGGATTAGGCAGCCACCAATTAGAAAACTGAGCTCTCAGAACCTCTGAGGGCAGTTCCACACTTCACATTTTCAGTGGCAAATTACATTTGACATTTAATTTAAAACCCAGGACACCATAACATGAAATTTTCTAGGCCACTAATGATAAAGCACTGAGTTCTCCTCCCACTTCCTTGTTGCCTGAGACTAGCTCTGGCATTTCCCAGAAGAATGTGTCCTGCGGCAGCATCGTGCCCATGGGCTGATGTATCCCTAACACCCGTGTGTGATCTAAATACTGGGCATGGTTCTTAGACGTTTAGTTACACACCTCTTATAGCTGTTTGTCAATGGAAAATCTAAGAAAACAGCAGCCCTACAGGCAATACACGCTGCTAACTGAATGTTATTGGTGTAGTGGTGTTGGTAGTGGTAGGAGTGATGTTTAAAGAGATCGAAAAGGCCTAGGCAAACTAAACACACACTAGAGGAATACTTAATCACAAGAACATCCTGCCTGGTTTAAAACTGCGATCTTTTCTATCCAGTGAGAGCCCGATGAGCTTTGAGTTCCTTTTTCAGTGAACCCAGTTATTTCTGGTGGCGATGGAGTTGAAATATGAGATTTGAAAGTGGACATTTGTGAGTTCAGTATCTACTGAATTATCTACTAATAGTGAATCCATTGGGACTTTATTTAACATCTTTAAGACCGTGTATTTTCTTGTGTGAATAACGAAGCAAGGAATTCTTTGAATGTGTTTGAAAATCCTGTACAAATAAGACCATCTCAAATTAGATTTGTGAATCTAGGAGTTTGTCTTCTGAAGAAGGACAGGATCTAAGAGCTCATGGTGGGGCTAACAAAGGTTTGTATTTCAGCTCTATTCTCTTCCAGTAATGTACACACCTTAGACAACTTGTTTAAAATCTCTACGTCTGAGCTGGAGTAGCTATTAGCCATACTGTGATTCTATAATTGTAAAATGCACACTGGGATTCAAAGACCATATAACAAATAAATATAAAATATTGGAGTAATTTGTTTTAATATTAATTAAATAATGAAATAATTATATTTTGGATTTAATTTTATTATATGATTTGCAATTAATTTCCCTTGCTTCTTTTCACTTTTAAAAAATGTGACTACTAGAAAATTTCAGATTATAGATATGTCTTGCTTTTGTGGTTCACTTTATACTTCTATCGAACAGTTAGTTTTTCAGTTTTACTCTTATCTTCTGTAAAACAGAAATTTTAATATCTTCTCCAAACAGTTTCTATGGGTATTAATGATATCATGCATAAAAAAACAATTATTCCAAAGCTTAGGACACAGTAGCTGTAAGTGTCATATCCTATAGTTTTTCTTTCCTTCCTCTTCCACATGGGCTTGTGAGCAAGTTGCCCTAAATTGTGAGGTCTTGCTTGCTGCATTTTTCTGGTTTATATCCTTAGAACAGAAGCAACAGATTGTTTTGCTTTCCCAGGTTATATGCCATTCTAAATTAACATTTTATTAAGTGCATTTATTTATCAATCTGTCTTTCTTTATTTTGAGATCCCTGAGAGCAGAAAATGTAACTTATACATCTTAACACCTCCCAGACAGGGAGTTGTATACTAAACCAATATACTAAAACTTCCCTTATTAGAATCCATCTAATTGATTTTTTTTCTTCTGCATTATAAAGAAAATAAATAAATGTTATTAAATAAGAAGCATAATTTCAGTGAATTAAAGACAATGACAATTCTAAAATGCATTCTATGCTCAGTGGGTTTAATTTTGTCTACCTTATCTGGGAGGGTTTTTATTCTAAAGGAAAATGAACATAATGTAGAGAGGTAGGGCATGGGGGAGAGGGAGAGTGAATAGTATTTTTTCAAATATTTTGTATTATTTCTCATCGCCTGTAAATTATCTCTAACTTGTTATCTATTTCACTTCTACTATGACTTCGTAGTTCAGTTAACCTTACTATTCACTAGATCTGTGATTATTAACCTAGCTGTATATTAGGATCATCTGGGGAAACTTTGACACAACCCCATTCCCAGGCCATATGCCAAACCAAGGGAATCAAAATCTCTTAGCGTGGAGCTCCCATGTGAGTCTAATGTGTCCAGAGTAGATTTTGGCAACAATATATTAAGGGACATTTTTTCTTCTTCTTCTGTATCACCAAAAGAGAAGAGACTAGAATGAACATGTAGCTTAGTATTTGTAGCTCAAATTTAACAAAGTAAAGGATGAATCTGAGATTTACTACCTTATTTCCTTTTCTCTCATCCTCTATATCCAATACATTAACAAATCCTACCAAGTTTTCCTCATGTTAACCCATCCCTTTGTGCAACAATAATAGCCTGCTCTTAGCTATCATCCTCTTTGGCCCGGACAACTAAACGCTCCTAATATCTGGTCTTCTAATATGGCCACTGTCTCCCTCCAGTTTGTTGTCCACGCAGCTAGAGTAAGACCTTCAAATTTCAAAAAATATTCACATCATTGAGCTCATAAAACCCCTTTAATGGCTTCTTCATTAATATTGACAATATTCATCATCATGGCCCATGACAGTCTACATGGTATGGCCTCCAACTGCTTCCCAGACGTCAACACATACCACTCTTTCTTTTACTCAATCCATCACCCTAGACTTCTTTCAAGGTCTCTGAACATAACTGGCTCCCTTTCAACATACTACCATCTGCATGCCTTGATTAAATCTATAACGTTACTTTTACTCATCTGCTGGAAACTGATTGTTTTCACCAACCTTGGTTGCTCTGAAAGGTCAGAGCTATGCACCCATTAAGTTGAAACATTGTTAGTTAAAGCAAACCCCACCTGTTAATTACATATAAATTCTTGCTTGGAATTTCCTGCCTAAGGATATGGGTGTTTTTCTAAAAGACTCAGTAAAAGGCTGGTGAAGCCCAGGCACCAGTGGGCAGTCTCATCCACTAGAGGTAGACTCCACGCCTGGTCCCCCAGTTTCCAAATTGATTCTCTTCTACTCTCTCTTCATTATGTGTGTGGCCTCCTCCAGAACTCAAACCCTGAATAGGAACCCTGAACCACGCTGGACATGTAAGGGGCTCCCACACTCATCCTTATATTGTATTTGACTTATTACTACTCAAAAAGCCCTCAGGACTACCCTAATGTGGGATAGATTGCTCTATTCCATTGCTCATAGAACTGTGCTCCTCACCTCCAGAATGTAATCCCAATCTGGTAATGTGCACTTATCAGTTTGTTTACTGAAGTGATATTCCATGTATGTAACAACTTTGACAGTAATATAAAATAATGTTATCATGTAAATAAAATATCCAGCTATATTCCTCATTCTCTCAATAAGTGAATAAGCATATATGTGTGTTTGTAAACTACCATTTATTGGCTGATCATTTGTAGCATAAATTGTTGGTCAAATTATTCTAGTCATGCCCAAATTATTTTTACAAAGCTTATCTGTGAACTTTTGTGTAGATCAGCTGTCATGAACTAAGTAAAGCTCTTTCTAAGTCATGATTTGACATAAGGAATCATGTAGAGCTGTTTGAATGACGATTTCACTAAAATGATAGTTATTAACTGACAATATCAATAAACAGATCATTTCTCCTCATATCAACAAAAGTATGCATGGCATGAAATTCTCTGAACTACTGCAAAGTTAACAGCAAATGCATCTGATTTGTTTTTAGTCCACATAATAGTACATAAAATTTTAAAATATATATTTAATATCTATGCTAATATGTGAAAAAAACATTTATTGGAAAATCAGCCTAATCCTTCAGGTCAGATCTGTGAGGCAGAGCATATGGCAGTTAGGTCTCCTTTACATTTACAAGTATATTTCGTTAGTAGCCACGAATGCAGGCATTTGATAGGCTTTTCCAGACTAGCTGCATTAAAAGGTATAAATTAATAGAGATGGTGAAGAGAAGGGGGTCTCAGCACCCCCAATTCTGATCTCTAAATCAAGCCCTAGGGAACTCTCTCAATGTGCCTGAACACTTGCTCGATCCACAGTAGCTTCCATTAGTGCCAGACCCTGCTCTCTTGGTCTCTCTCAGGTCATGCGAAAGCTAATTTTCTGAGGAAGCTAAGTAGTTACCCTGCAATGAAGGGGTGGTGAGGGTGCTGACTGTATAGGAGCTCTGACCTTTGGCCAGTGACAGCAGGTGTCTTTTTTTGCTGCACCCCTCCTACACTGGCTGGGGGGTAAGTAAACGGGAGGAGGAATGCTAGCTTTTAGGCAACAGGCGCCAGCCTGCTCCTACAGTAACCTCCTTCACCATTCATTGGAGCAAGGCGTACAACTAGGGAATGAAATATCTATCTTGGTTTGCCTTCCTTGGATCAAATGACAGAGCCTAGGAGTTAGAATTTTAAGGGACAGGGTAGTATTGGGACTGACTTTTTCAAATAGAAGTGGATAGAACTGGAGCTGAGTACTGGAGACCAATTCCATGCCTGATGGTAATGGTGTAGCTACCTGCTGGATAGTGGAGTGGAAGAGAAGAGGGAGACAGAACCCTTGGGACAGCAGCTATTTATCCACTTTACCAATTGGTTTGTGAGTATCAACTAGTCTATCCTTATCAGTGTGTATCCCAGTTCAGTATGAGACCTTTGATTCCAACCTCCCACCTGAGAGTAAGTTCCATAAGGTTCAGGGCCACAGCTAGTTTGGATCCTTGTTTTTGAACACTGACTAGTTTAAACCTATATCACATACCAGGCTCTCAGTATTGGCTATAATGTGAATCAATGAGAAAAAAATAAAATATCATTCCCATAAAATATCATTCCCATAAAATTGGGCCTTTGGTTTTGGTAAAGGGACAAAATCATTTAACCTTGTAAAATCAGATAGTCACTAACCTACAGTTTTTTTTTTTATTACAGTGATTTCAAAAGAATTATATAAACTAATAAAAGCTTAATATTAAAATTAACTGTCTCTTCGGGATGGGTAAGCCAATCAGAGTGACTATATGCAAATTAGCTTAGCCAAGATGGTGGAGGCCGCAGCCCTGAGAAGCCACAGCCTTAAGAAGCTGCACACAGGGTCCAGCCAAAGCACAGGATGAGAAGAGCAAGCAAGCCAGTGGCTGAAGCCATGGGCAGGAGGAGCAGAGCGGGAAGAGGTTGCGGCCTGGAATCCATCATTTGGGGCACCCACACGGGACTCCCGGGCTCCCCGTGTGTGCCCCGGCCACCCGATGGCTTCCCAGGTGGATGGCCCCCGAGGGTCAATGGGAGCTGTGGGTGGCCTGAAAATGGCCCTCAGCCCCTCTCCCAGGCTGGCCAGGCACCCCAGTAGGGACCTGAATCCTGAAGGGGCTGTGGCCAGCCTGAAAACTGCCCTCAGCCCCTCACCCAGGCTTGCCACACCCCCATGGGGTGAGGGTTCCCATTGGGGAGCATGGCCAGCCTGCAAACAGACATTGGCCCCTCACGCAGGCTGGCCAGGCACACCAGCAGGTGGACATCCCCAGAGGGGTCCCAGACTGTGAGAGGGCACAGGCCGGGCTGAGGGACCCCCCAAGTGCACAAATTTTTGTGTGCCAGGCCCCTAGTTAGAAATAATGAAAAATGTGCCTTTAGTATTTATATTCTTCTAATGGGTGGGGGAATATAATTACACAAGGGTAAGTCAAGGGGTTAGTGGACTTGATGCTCGTACAATTTTGGGTCCTTCTTTAGAAAAAGAATATATGATTATGTATACCTAATTAGTACAAGATAAATGTTTATACAGTAAGAGAAAAATGCCACAACATATTGCAAACGTATAAAGTCTGACAAATACCAAAAACACAAAAATAGAAAAAAAACGATGCTTTTATTAAATGGTTGCTATTTTTAATACTTTAAAAAATATATTTAAATATTTTGTTTTTGTCTTTATAGAAAACTCCAATTATGTAACTATTGAATCTCTTTTCTTGTTTATGTAATTAACATTTTCTAATCCTATTTTACTTCTTTTGTTTTTCTTTTCCTTTCTAATTCTATCTTCCATAATAATTACGGTGTTGTCTACGTTGTCCTTCCTTGTCATTGTTTTAAAATTTCTCTCTTTATATTGAGTTCAACGAGTTTATTTTAATAAACAACACCATTTCCTTGCCATCTTTTTCCTGAGTTCTTGCATTTTTTTTGTTTTGTGTTCTTTCCTTAAAGCACCTGTTTTGGTGCCTTTTCTAGGTTGTGGTAAAATGTTTGTTCAGAATTTTCTGTTTCATGGAATCATTATGCTAGCAAAGATTTTCTTTCATATTTTTATTTTGGTTGCTTTCAACCTCTTCTTATATAATGCTCATCAAAGAATGAGCTGGACTTCCTGGGCCGGGGGCTGCGATGAGGTTCCTAGGAGGAGTGCATGCTTTGTTGCCTTTCTTGCAAGCTGGGGCCATGGGCTGCTTGGCCATTCTCTGAGAACCTGTGCGGTCCCTTCTTCCTATGCGGCTGCTGGATCCCTACCAACCCTCCCCAAATCCTGCAGCTCTTGTTCGATGCTAATTCTGGGATTTTCCAGTTCTGAGTTTACACTATGCCTTCATGAAATTGTATTATTACTAGCGTTTCCCAGGGAATTTTACTGTCATTCTGTTCACTTCCCCTTTCCAGGCTTCTGTTTCACTTTACTTCACATGGCTTTTGTGAGTCACCTGCTCTTGGCAAGCCAGTCGGTGAATGATAAATGCCTTTCCATTTCAGTGAAAATAGAAGCGTTTAGTATTTTGTTTTCCTACTCACCTTGTTGCTTTTATATGATACATAAATAAGAGGGGAATTACTGTGTTTCGCTGCCATGGTTAGGCCGGAAGTCCTGGGATTAAGTTTTACACTACATTCTTTGTATTGTTAAATTCATGGCAACTGATCAAAACCTATTTTTTAAATATATTTTAAAGGCATGATGCAATGGATTTTAAGACAGCTGTTGCCTAAAGGGATTGGAAGGATACTTAACCTAGGGCTACAAGTCATATCCCTTAGGCATATACCCTGAGAGTTTATGGAAAGGAATTCAAGGTCAGTCAGAAGCCACCCCAGGGAACCCTAAAGGTTAGGGCCCTCAGTTCTGCTGAATAAACGTTAGATAGATTATAATTCTTGAAGCAAAGCAGTCGTAAGTATAATCAATAGATAAACCAGCAAGCAGGAGAGGCATTTAGCCCAAAGGCAAACAATCAGCTATTTCAGGCATCCCAGCCTTCCCAGGGGAGGCAGGTGGTTTTACTCTTAGTTAAAAGGGCAGTGGAGCTCAGGGGACATTTGAGATGTTAGCAGGCTTGTGATGAGCACACAGGTAATTGGGCACTTTGTGTTTTCATCCTCACGCTTAATCACAAATGCACTACCTGTTTGTTTAATCAGATCCAATTGTGCAAATGGTGTAAAGGTATCTCTTTGTGATTAAAACGCCAGAGTCACTTCATGATCTAGGAAATGAAAATTGCAGCAGCAGTGTGTTTCTCTGGATGTGGGGTGAATTTTACAGGCTGTGGATTCATGCAACATCAAGTTCACTTCTGACTGGGAACAAGGCAGCCATGATGTGTGTGTACGTGTGTGTGTGTATATATATATGTGTGTATATATGTGTGTGTATATATGCGTGTGTGTCTGTTGTGAAGAAACAATAGCACACAGTTTTACACTTTGTCACATAAGATGTCATGCCTTGTACAGAGTAGGTGGTGAATACATGTTCACTGATTTGTCTACGTAAAGTGTCATTTCTCTGCCTCTGAGAATCAACGATCATGACTTGAAAGAAATTTGCTGATTTCTCAGTTGTTGATGAGCTCGAACCTAGTAAACCCCCAAACTAGAAACGCATCCCTGTTGCTGAAGGCACCTCCACACTCCTTTTGAGCTTTTCTTGCATAAACCATTAGTCTCTTTGTAAAGCCAGTTCCGCACTTCTCTGCCTTTCAATTTCAGTAAAAAGCATAATTTCTGAAATGAAGTCATCGAATGAACTGAATGAGGTATTTTGGACAGATCTAAGTATCAAAGAAGACCACACAGCCGCTGGCACTTCTGCGTCCCCACAGTCTCACATATAAATCAGTGGGAAGAGCTCTATTTTGAAGCATTTGAAAGGAAACCACACAATCAGGTCTTTTTATTCTCCAACCACACTCTTTTCTTTCTAAATAGTTTTGTTCCTTATTATCAAATCAAGTTATTGGCATAACAGGTCCAGAGAATGTATTGGCAAACTGGTAAGTTGTAATGTTGCCTCACTATTCATTGCTTAAAAAAATAAATCTGAAGGTATCTATGTTTTACTTGCAAATCTGATGAGCAGAAATAAATCAACACCCCAAAAGGAAAATATGATTTTTATTAAAAAAAACCATTATAACATAATGTCTCTTAAGACTATTCTTGCTGTAATATAATAAGGTAAGTTAATTCTTTTGTGTTCTCATCTATATTTTTTTGTACCTTTCACAGTAATCAAATGAGCAATCACCCTCTTTCTATTCTTGCTAGGAGATATATCTTGGGGGAAAAATACTAAGTGAATCACTGTGTGTCTGATCAGACATTCATGAACCAGTCTCTACGAACGTCACCGGATCCTGTCCTGGCTCTTAAAACCGCATTTCCCCGTTGACTCTCTTCCAGTGATCCACTGGCCCACTCTAGCAGGCCTTGGCCTTCTCTCACACAGTTAGTTGTATTGCGAAGCTCCTCCCTCAGCTCTCCTGATGCCAAGTCAGGAATATCTCCTGTCACTTCATTTGTGTCACCGCATGCAAGTGTATCCACCTGTAAGAGGCTCCAGTTCATCCTGATTTAGAGAATCCCGCTTCCTCCTCACTCTTATACTACTTATCTCTACCGGGCCTCGGTCACAACCGCAGCCTTGCACATTTCGTTTTTTGTTGTTGTTTTTTTCATGTGTGCCTTAAAAGCTCCTGGTAATAGTGACCATTGTACCTCAAGGATACCTAAAAGACAACCAAAATTTCTAATGACAGAGCGGCATTTGAAAGTTTTCTTAAGCAAACGTCGGATTTTTAAAAAAACATAAGCTGAGGCACAAAGTCACATCTGGCCTTCCTTTTCTGATTCATCAACTACTGTTCTCCCTTTCTTTTTTTTTTCAACCTGCTCTCATAGCATTTTGCTGATAGACAAGGTCTTTCTGATGCAAAAAATAAAAAATCGAAATTTTAGGATAAATTCATAAATCCAAATTTTAGAATAATGACAATGACATAAGAAAATATGATACATTATACTATCTCTATAGTAATAATTTCTATGACGACTGACCCATATTAATTAAAATTCTTTCATGTTTGTCCTATACTCTCAATGATCCAAGACTATTTCTTTAGAAGTTTCACTTGTTGCTATGGAGGCCTAATTAGTATGCTCTGAGAGCCATCTGATCATAGAGATTTAATGACTAAAGTTAGGATAAGAAAATGGAAGCATTTTAGTCGTTTTATGGTTTACTATGCTTTTTTATGGGGAGTATCTAACGGTATAAATATATCTAATTGGTGCAGGTATTATTTCATGATTTATCTGCACAAATACTACAGAAGGCATTAATAGCCTCTCACTAGTCAGCAGTTTTTAAAATTTAATTTTAATTTGACAAAATAGATGAAAAATATAAATATATATACACACAAAATAAATTCAAATCCCAAATAAGAAATAAGGGTGTCATTATAACTTCAATTTAAATTATTATCTTATGGAACTAGAAAACAAATTTGTTTCTTTTGGGGTGAAATGCTCTGAACATATCAATTAAATCATTATGATCTAACTAGAGGCCTGGTGCACAAAATTCATGCATGGGGGTGTGTGTCTGTCAGCCCAACCTGCACCCTCTCCAATCCAGGAGCCCTCAGAGAATGTCCAACTGCCAGTTTAGGCCCGATCCTTCCAGACTTCTGCCTCCTAATCGCTCACATGCCTGCCTGCCTTAACTACTCTGCGTGCCTGCCTGACCCCCCTAACTGCCCTCCCCTGCTGGCCTTGTCACCCCTACTAACTTTTTAAAAAATCTTATCCCCTTCACACATAATCATATTTGACTTCCTTATTGGCTTCTTTCTCTCCCACAATTTTACTCTCTCCTTTATGTAACACTTCTTCCTACTGACTCAGCATTTATAAACTTTTCTTTCCTCGTTATTTCCTACTTCTGTTCCATCATACTTTTTCCCATCTTTCTCCTGCCCTTCCTCCCTTCCCACATTCCTTCTTTCCTTTATTTTTACCATTTCCCTCCCTCCCCTTTTCCTTCTTTCCCACCTTAACTTTTTCTTCACTTCCTTCCTCAGACCTGCTTTGTTCCCCCTTTCTTCCTTCTTCCCACTCTCCTTTTAAGCTCTATCAGCTTCCCTTTAAAACTTTTCTTCCCTCCCTCTTTCTCTCTCATTTTACCTTTCCCATACATTCTCCCACTGTTTTAATATCTATCTACCTAATTATTCACTGTCATTTATCTTTTTTCTTTTCTGACTCCTACTTTTAAAATCTGTCCCCATTACACAGCTATACTTGATTTTCATTATGGCTCCTACAGTTCACTCACACATCCTCTTTCCTTCTTTAACTCTGTTGTCCACTGAATCTTTTATAAAGTGCGTCCCTCCTTCCTTCCCTTCTTAAAGCTTCTCTTGGGGGAGGGGGAGCATCCTGGCCAGGCGTTCCCTGCCCCTCCCTTCTTGGCCTCCCCACCACTGTCTTGCTCCCATCCCCTGCCTGGGACTCTCACCCAGCAAGAGTGGCTGAGACCCGCATGGCCTGGGCATGGCTGCTGCCGTGAAGCAGGAGTGGCTCCACCTGGAAGGCCTTGGACTGTCCACCACTCCATCCCAGATCCGTGGGCACCTCCCCATCAATGGCTCACACTGGGGGCCACCGCCCTCCTCCCGTGTCTGGGTTGGGCTCCTGCCCTGCCCCTGGCCGGATGCACCTGCTCCCCCTGCAGGTCATCACCTCTGTTTCCTTTCCTTTTCTATTCTTGTGTCTATTTCTTGTTCCCTTTGAGTATTTATGTTTCTCCTCTTGGCCTGTCTGCATGCAGGCCTGCCTCCCTCTCCCTCTCCTTTCTTATCCCCTACTATCCTATCCTATCCTACCCTGGGCCTTGCAGCTGCCTGAGCAGATGGGAGGGATGCACCCTGCTGATCCAGTCAAGATGTTACAGTGTAATGAATAATTTGTATATTTCTCTATTATCTAATCTAATAAAAGAGAAACATGCAAATTGACCACACCTCTGCTAGACCCCCCAAACCAGGCCATCAGCCAATCAGAGCGACTATATGCAAATTAACCCAGCCAAGATAATGGCTGGCAGCCACAGAGCAGGAGCAAGCAGGAGGCTTTGTTGCCCCAGTGATGGAGGGAGTCAAGCTTCCCGCCTTCCCTGGCTGGCTGTGGCCTCTGCTCAAGGCAACAAAGTTTCAATTATAGAAAATAAATAAATCCCAGATACCTTCTTCCAGGCAGCCTCCACTGGGAGCTTGGGTCACTGGGGGCCTTGGCCAGCCTGCAAACAGCCATCAGTCCCTCACCCAGACTGGCCAGGTAACCCAGCAGGACCACCAAACCTGAAGGAGATGTGGCCAGCCTGAAACGGCCCTCAGCCCCTCACCCAGGCTGGCCAGGAACCCCAGCAGGGACCCCCACCCCGAAGGGACTGTGGCCAACCTGCAAATAGCAATCAGCCCCTTACCCCAGGCTGGCCAGACACCCCAGCGGGGACCCTCACCCTGAAGGGGCTGTGGCCAGCCTGCAAATAGCTATCAGCCCCTCACCTAGGCTGGCCAGGCAACCCAGTGGGATCCCCACCCTGATCCAGGACACACTTCAGGGCAAACCTGCCAGCTCTACCCATGCACCAGGCCTCTATCCTATATAATAAAAGGGTAATATGCAAATTGACCCTAACAGCAGAACAACTGGGAATGACTGGTCATTATGACACACAGTGACCACCAGGGGTCAGACACTCAATGCAGGAGCTTCCCCCTGGTGGTCAGTGCACTCCCACAGGGGGAGCTCTGCTCAGCCACAAGCCAGGCTGATTGCTGCAATACAACGGTGGTGGTGGGAGCCTCTCCCACCTCCTCAGCAGCACTAAGGATGTCTGACTGCAGCTTAGGCCTGCTCCCCGCTGGCAAGTGGACATACCCTGAGGGCTCCTGGGCTGCCAGAGAGATGTCTAACTACCAGCTTAGGCCCGATTCCCCAGGGAGCAGGCCTAAGTCAGCAGGTGGACATCCCCCGAGGGGTCCCAGACTGTGAAAAGGCACAGGCGGAACTGAGGGACCCCCCCCCCTGAGTGCACAAATTTTTGTGCACCGGGCCTCTAGTTAATATAGATGTGTCATTTAAGGCCACTGCTTCCTTGTTGATTTTCTGTCTGGAAAATCTAGCCATTGATTTCAATGGATGTTAAAAATCCCCTACTATTACTGTATTACTGTTTATCTCTCCCTTTATGCCTAACAAGATTTGCTTTATATTTGTAGGAGCACTTATGTTGGGTGCATAAATGTTCACAAGGGGTTATATCCTATTGTTGGATTGCTCCCTTTATCTTTATGTAGTGTCCTTCTTTGTCTCTTATTATAGCCTTTATTTTAAAGTTTATTTTGTCTGATATAAGTATTGCTACCCCAGGTTTGTTTTTTTTTCATTTCCATGAAATATCTTTGTCCATCCTTTTATTTTAGTCTGTATGTGTCTTTTGCTCTGAGGTGGGTCTGCTGTAGACAGCATAAATACAGGTCTTGTTTTCTTATCCATTCACCTACTTATGTATTTTGATCTCTCTCTCTCTTCTCTTCTCTTCTCTTCTCTTCTCTTCTCTTCTCTTCTCTTCTCTTCTCTTCTCTTCTTTCTCTTTAAAAAAGACCCTTACTGTTCCTTGTAATACTGGTTTGGTGGTAATAACTACTTTTTATTGTCTGTGAAACTCTTTATTCCTCCTTTGATTTTAAATGATAGCCTTGGTAGATAAAGTGCTCTTGCTTTTTATCACTGAGTATTTCTTGCTAATGCCTCTGGCCTTAAATGTTTCTGCTGAGAAATCAACTAATAGTCATATGGGTGCTCCCTTATTAGGTAACTAACTGCTTTTCTCTTGCTGATTTTAAGATTCTGCCTTTGTCTTTCATCTTTGGCATTTTAATTATGTGTCTTAGTGTGGGCTTCTTTAGGTTCATCTTATTTTGGATCTCTGTGCTTTCTGAACTTGTATGTATGTCTTTTTCCTTTACTAGGTTAGGGAAATTTTCAGTCACTATTTTTTCAAATATATTCTCAATCCCTTGCTTTCTCTCTTTTCCTTCTGGTACCCATAGGATGTGGATGTTGCCACACTATATGTCATCCTAAAGGTCTCTTAAACCATCCTTGCTTTTTAATTTTTTTTCTTTTTGCTGTTCTGATTGTTTTCTGCTATCTTGTTTTTCAAATCACTGATTTAATCCTCTGCTGCATCTAACCTACTATTTATTCCTTCTCATATATTCTTCATTTTAGATATTGTACTCTTCATTTCTGACTGGGTCTTTTTTATGGTTTCCATGTCCTCTTTCGTGCTTGCTATCTCTATGAAGTTCTCATTTAGTTCATCTATTCTTCTCCTAAGTTCCTTGAGCATCTTTATAACCTTTGCTATGAACTCTCTATCTGGTAGATTGCTTGCCTCCAAATCATTTAATTCTTTTTTTTTTTTGGAGATTTCTCCTGTTGTTGCTTTGTTTGTTTGTTTGTTTGTTTGTTTCATTAGAGGCATGTTTCCTTGTCACCATATTTGTCTGCCTCTCTGTGCTTGTTTGTGTGTAGATACAATATATCTCTCAGTCTTGCTAGGGTAGCATTGTATTTATAGTTGTCCTGAGGCACTCAATGACACAGTCTCCCTGATCACCTGAGCGGGGTGCTCCAGGATGTTTCTTGTGTGGGTTTTGTGAGCCTTCCTTTTGTAGTTGAGTCTTAATTGCTGTTGGTCTGTTCTTAGGTGAAACTTATCCTCAAGCTGGCTGACTGTGAGGATTGACCCTGACCACTGTGGATATGCTGCTGTGGTGTGCTGACAACACAAAGCAGAATTTACTTCAACAGGGACTGGTGCCTGCGGGCAACTTCCTTTGGATGTGTGGCTTATGGAATTAATTGGATCCTGCTTTGATCTTTTCTGAAGTTTGCCACTCAGTGTGTTGGTTTTGGGGCTTCTTGGGAAGAACTCCAGTACAGCCTATATCAAACTCTGCCTGTGACTGGCCCTGGGAAACCTGTTTGGAGCTACAAAGGGATCCACAGTTTGCAGCTGTCTTCTCTGGGTGTTGTTTGAATAGGAAGGACCAAGCTGAGCAGCAAAGCTGGTTTCCACTAGCACTAAGCCCAGGCACAGGTCAGCAAAGGGCCCAAGGCCCAGCAGATCCACCTCCAGCTGCTGCCACCTGCCAGCTGCCTGCTAGGCTTAGTCAAAGAGCCCCTGTCAGTGGTCTAGTTGTATAAGGTAGGTTCTCACTTGTTAGAGGTGAGTGATGGTCACCAGATCGATGCAGATTCAAACTCAATGTTAGTGCTGGGTCTAAAGTTCCACACTATACCAAGGCTAGTTACCACCCATCGGTGCCCACAGGCCTTTGTGATGGGACAGAAGACTTTACCAGGCCCCAAAAGACCAAGATTTAGCTATTTGAAGGGAAGGCACTGTACTGGTTGATGTGCAAGTGAAAAACAGCCCTGTTCTCATGTGTCCCAGATTTTGCCTGGACCTTCCTGCCAAGTCCAATATGGGCTGGGTGGGGCACTGGGAGTTGACAGTGTAGAGCTAGTGGATCTCCTGTGAGAGGATGATGCTGGTCAAGCTTGAGGGAAGGTGGTAAAAATGGCCCCAGGTCCCGAGCTACAACTCAGTCCAAACTAAGCCCTGGCAGACAGCACATGAATTCCAAAAAAGAAAAAGAAAAAACATATTGACATGTTTTTAGTCTAACTCTGCAACTCTTCTGTTTTTTGATGAACTATTCTTCCTAGATATATGCTTAAGAAATATACTAGGTAGGCATTAGGGATGCAAAAATAAACAAGCATTCTGTTTTCAAAGGCTCATAAAGTAGAAATAACCTACAAATATGTTCAAATACAGTGTTATCAGAACAAAAATATGAGTAAGCCCAACCTACAACAGTAGCATGCAGAAAGGAGGCATGCCATCAGCTGAATGCATGCAATTGTAGGCTTTGAAAGATGAGAGAGACTTTACAATGCAAAGGAGGGAGAGTCATTCAAGTATTTCAAGGAGAAAAAAATATGAAAGCATGAAAGAATGTAGGAGATTGCATGTGTTTTGCTATCACTGGAATATAATGTGAGAAAAGAAAAAGAAGATTTTATTACCGCCAGTTCATACATGAGTGTCTTGGTCTTTATTAGAATTTATTGTGTAAGCAAGAGAGAGGTCATTGAATGTTCTTTAGTGGGGTTGTGACTTAACCAGATTTATGTAGAGGGTTGATTCTTACAGCATATAAATGATGGGCAGGGATTAGCAACAAGGAGAGGAAGGTAAGAGACTATTATGTTGATACTGAATATTTTAACAAAGATCAATAAAAAAAGATACACCAGTTTTTAAAATATGAATGTCCCTGAAAAATTAGCAGCTGGAAAGTATGATTTAATTTATTTTTTTTCATTGTTATTGCATTGATTATATAATAAAGGCAGAAAACCCAAACAATTTGAAAATATGCATTATAGATTGTTAAATTTCACTTACATTTTCAAAACATGTAGCTTTTTAGTGAATTTCTCTAAGAAAATTTCCTTTTTTACATAAAGTGTCATTTTTTTTGTTCTTCAAAGTCCCTTCATGTAAATAGGAATAAAAATGTATAGAATACCATTACTAGTGTACTAGTCCTTAGCATATTTGAAACAATGTTTAGCATTTTATCCTTCACTCGTTATTAAAATAGCTACTTAGTTTCTAATATTTCAATTCAGACTGAGTAACCTCAGCTAATGATGAAAATTCAATAACTTGGTAAAAATAATCCACTTTTAATAGCTGCTAACTTCATGATGATAACAGCTATAATGTAGCAGGAGATGATTTTTGAGTATAGACTTTATTTAAAAAGTTCCTACTATATATGATTCAAAACTTTTTTGGTATCATTTCATGAAAGCTCATATGAGTTTCGAGTATGTTGGGCACCATAACCCATGACTAAACTCCCATAACAACAGAGTTGATCTATTTAAAATAAAACAATAAGCGCCAACAATGATGTTTTCCACATGTCTTCTGCACAGTGAACTATTCATTTTATTAGTAGTAGGCAGAATTCTTCCTCCTCCTGCTGCTTCCAATTTCTAAAATAAAACAAGTAAGAAATTCCTCCACTGTGTGCCTATTTCCCTAAAGGTAATTTCTCATGATGAGTCCTGGGCCTTAATAGCCCATGGTTGACAGCCTCATCAAAGACTACTTTTTATTTTTTCTCTTCATTATCAAGCTCTAAATCCTCATATATTGAGTATTACGAGGCTACTTACAGAAACAAACAAAAAAAGTACCACAAAGGTAAAGAGCAGACACTTCTGTATGTTGAGCATGTTGCTTGGCCTTTCTAGTAACAAAAAACTCATCCCAAGGTAATATAGTATTTGAATAAATTTTGTTCCGAAGCTATTCTTGTGTACCAGGAAAGAAAAGCAAACTGGCAGAAGCAAAGAAAGCAACATCTTCACTTTGTTTTCCTCCATCATTCTAGTAAGGAGTTCCCTTTCTCCTTTGTGTAAGCTATTTGTGCATGAAGCATGTGAGTTCTCCTTCACATCACGGGCAGGACTTGAGAGGACTAAAAAGGAAAAGGAGATGAGTATAATAGCGTTCAAAAACAGTTATTTATAAGAGACTAAATACATTTAGTGTTATTAATTTCTTCTGCTGTGGTATTTTCATATCTGTATATAAATCCACATGTAAATATTCAGCAAGAAAATCTAACATAAGTGCTTCAATTTTCAATTCACCAAATACTTTTCTGGGTATACTGAATTCTCATCTGCTGTAAAAGCCAAGGCAAGCATAAAATAAATGCTATACAGAAGCATTTAAATATTCTGGTTCAGTGAACTGGCACAAAAGGTTGCTGCAGAAATGCCAGATAAGTAATCTAAACAGCTATGAGAGTGTGAATGTAGGAAGAAAAATAGAGTAAATTATTTATTGACTACCCATTTAGAGCCTGGGATGCTCTTGGTTCTTTGGAGGTAAAACATTAAATGCATGGTCTCTGACAGAGAAACTTGCAGTCTTGATTAGGGTGAGAATTAGGGCATATCAACTGTATTGACAGAACAAAGTGCTACTTTTTTCGTGTAAACTATAGGATTGTGTTCCTAGGCTAGTTTGAATAATAGTTGAGTGGAAAATTTATTTTTTTTCTTTGGTAAAAACCAGCCAAAGTTTATCTACTCTGAATGAAGTTCAGATTACAATTTAGAATTATCAATCTATAATCATTTTTAATAGATACAAAAACTAGAAGTGTTACTGTGAACATATATTACAAATAAGAATATAACTAGAAAGAAAGAAAGTTGACATATTCAAGTCACCTTAAAAAAACTGCTTTAGTATTCTCTTTATTTTAAAAATTCAAATCATGAAAATATTATGTGAAATATATAAAAACCACACAAAAATAAAGTAAAATCCTGCTATCCAAGATCTGTAACATTTCAGTTAACAGTAATAAATTCACACATTCATTCAGCAAATAGTCATCAGATAAAAGACACCTAAAGAACACAAAATACAGTGTAGTGTAGAGGTATGAATCCAGTAATGGAATCTCCAAGAGTAAAACTGGATCTGTGACAAGTTCTGGGGAGGGCAGCAAGATGAGAAGAGTAAGAGGATTGAGTAAGAACACATGTGTTAGCAGAATGTGACCTAGTGGGGAGATCAAGGAAGTCTCCACTAAGGAATTAGCTTGAGCTGAGAATCTCAGGAAGCTTAGAAATTAAGCAAAACAGTACTGAGAGAGAATTCCAGATGCAGATGACAAGACCTGCAATAATGAGAGGTATCCAACAACAAAGGGCAAGCAAGTAGACCAGATTGTATAGGCAGAGCCAGGTGTCAGGTGAAGTTAGAAACGGGGAACTGGTGGACCAAATGATGGGGCTCTGTTTTTCTTCTAAAGGCGATGGAGTCCCACTGAAAGCTTACAGAGAGGATAAGGACATGCTTAGATTTGTGTTTTCAAAAGTGCCTTCTAGATGGAACGTGAAAAACAAATGGAAATGGGGAGCTGGGCACAGTGGATGAATTTAAACTAATAGTTTTTAATTTAGGAGGCTAGTTTACTAGTGTAAATGAAAAGTAATCGTAATTTGGAGTATTGCTGTGGAGATGGGAAAAACAGTCATTTTTAGAAATGTTCTATAGAAATAATTGTTAGCATTAGGTGAGAAATTAAACATTAAATCAAGGAAAGAGAAGAGGATATCAAGGATGACCTTGGATTTCCTGGATTAGAAATGATAGAGGGCAATGACATTTACTTCAATAAGAAACAATACGCTGAAGAGATTAGCCAAAGAACATATACGCATAGTCCATGGGCATGGACAACAGTGTGGTAATGGCCAAAGAGAGGGGGACAGGGGCTGGGTGCAGGTAGGTAAGGGTGGAGACAATGGGGGACATCTGTCAATAACAACAACAACAACAACAAACAATGAAAGAAGACCATGAGTCTATAATAAGTTTGACTGAATACCCAATACATCCATTGTTGCCATACTGCTCTGGACAAAGATTTTTTTTGGAATCATAATCTTAAACTTATTGTTACTAATTTCCTTTGGAATTAAATTTTTTTCAAAATTATATGCATAATTTTGAATCAAGGGATTTTGAAAAGAATTTGAAGATCTTATTGATGGTTCGTCTCTAGTTGTTTGGGCTCTCAGAAGCCTCAGTAGTTTTATACTTCTAGATTTACTGTTTTTCTGCTGATAAATACATTGTATACGTGTTTGCTCTTTTTTTTCCTGTTAACCACTACCTAGTCAGATAAAAAATGTTTTAAATTGAATTTATTGGGGTGACACTGGTTCATAAAATTATGCAGATTTCAGGTGTACAATGCTATTAAATGCTCTAGTAGACACCTCATAAGGTGATGGCTTCACTATCAACAATCCTCCTTCGCTGTGATGGCACCAACTTTTTACGTTTCACCACATGAACCTAAGTTTCTGTTGTAAATTCATTTGTACATTCCTGACCCAACTTAACCAAATCAGTTTTAGTCTATGGGAAATTTTAAACCTGTAACACACACAATTAGATTTGAGTCACATTATTTACACAACTCCAAAAGAAGGTACATAATTTATAACTTTTCAGATGCCCAAATTGATTTCTAATTCATTCTTTTCTAAGTAGCTGGTGATTATTGAACCCCTGTATTCTTCTTTTTATCCTCTAGCAGTGTTCTTTTACAACCAAAACAGTACTGTCTGCTATGTCACAAGAACTGTACTGGTCATCAGAGTTGCATACAAAATATGCCATTTTTTGTATAATGGAGGAAATCACAGTTTAATAGTCAGAGAAAATTGTACGTTATCATATGAAAGTTAGATGGCCTCAGTAGTAATATGTGAGGGGAAGGAGCTGTCAAGTTACATGTAGGAGAGGTCAGAAACTAGGGATAGCAAGTGCAAACGTGCTTCATGTGGAAAGCGACATTATCACTAGCATGTGAAAGACAATTAGGTAGAAATTGGGATTTAGAGGTAGAGAGGTCAAGTCAGAGGGAGACAGGTAAGAAAAGTATTCAGAGGGAAAGCAGTAGAAATAGATTCAGAACTGTAACTATCCTGAGATGGCTGAGAAACCTGGAAGAGAAGTAGAATGAGAGTTCTGTGAAAATAAATCTTGAGTGATGAGCAGAGTCAGGATTACAAAGAATCTCACAGAGTTTGCCAAGAGTTCCAGACTACATTCTATGAAAAATTCAAACACACCGAAGGGTATTAATTGATTCACATGCTTAGTTTTATACTGCAGAAAAAGAGAGGCAGTGAAGGGAAGATCTACTACATTTTATGAGGACTATTTCAAAAGTCAAAGGCAGGAAAGGGGAAATTTATAAAAAGAGGTTTGATATGAAAGACATTAAGAAGGAAAATTTGATAGAGTTTGATGACATATTTCTGGGTAAAGAGAAGAGTGTGGGCTATAGTTCATATTTTTTACTTTATACTTAACCTCTTTGCACATGCTTACTTTATATTCAAAATGGAGATTAAAAATTGTCTTATAAGGTGTTATAAGGATAAATTTAGATAGCATTTACAAACTATCATTAATTATCCTATATAATAAAAGCCTAATATGTTAAGTGTCCAATATTCTTTCAGCTGTTCAACCAGTCGCTATGAGGTACACTGACCAGCAGGGGGCAGATGCTCTAACAGGTAGGTTAGCTTGCTGCTGGGGTCCAGCCTATCGGGACTGGGTGAGATGGGCTGGGTGAGATGGACATGCACTGGAGCCCTTCCACGTTTCCTCCCCAGCCCTGATCGTGCACCAGTGGGGTCCCTTGGCCTTGCCTATGCCCTCTTGCAACCCAGGGCTCCTCGAGGGATATCAGAGCGCTGGTTTCAGCCTGATCCCTGCAGGCCAGGCTGAGGGACCCCACCGGTGCATGAATCCGTGCATATGGGCCTCTCGTTACATATAGGAAAACAGAGTTAGCTTCCTTCACTATTTTCTCCCACATATCAGATAACTGAAAATATCAGAGAAATACTCTTAATGTTGGTCACAGTTAGTGCCAATTCACTTTTCATTGTATAAACCGCTCATTATATCTCTTGTTGGGACTGACACAAATCCCTTAATAAAGGCCGTTTAACATAAACATCTCAGACTGATTATTATGTGCATTACAAATGAAATGCAAAAAAAGATGCAACTTTCTACATCTTTTAATATCAATAACCCGCACATGAGATTAAATTTCATTAAAAACTAAAATAACTGCCAGAATTTTTTTAAAAAAGTTAAAATATAAACTTTTAAAATAATGCTATTTAAAATAAAGTACTACCCAACCAGTGTGGCTCAGTGACTGTTAACCCAGGAAGCAAGAGCTTGCCAGTTTGATTCCCAGTCAGGGCACATGCCCAGGTTGCAGCCCAATCCTCATTGGGGGCTGTGCAGGAGACAGCCAATCTATGTTTCTATCTCTTATCCCTCTCCCTTTTTCTCTCTCTAAAATTCAGTAAAAAGAGATTAAAAAAACATAATAAGAAATAAAAAAAAGTGCTTTAAAATTCTATTAACCACTTGAACAACAAAGGAGAAAATTTTCATTTCTGAGTCACTGAGCTGATGCTATCAATTCAGGGGGCAATTCCAGTATGTGCATATGTGTGTGTGTATGTATGCGTGTTTGCTATTCTTACTCTATTTTCCTGACCATTTCATTTTTCAAAATAGACAAAACTAAAAAGAGCCATAGAAACTAGAATATCTGTATAAAGTTACTGCATTTTTGATATATCAAATTTCAATGACTTATATAAAACTAGGGGCCTGGTGCACCAAATTTGTGCACGGGGGGGGGGGGCAGGGGGTGTTCCTGAACCCAGCCTGCCCCCTCTCACATATTGGGAGCCCTCAGGGGATGTCCTACTGATGGTGACGGTGTAGGCCTGCTCCCCAAGGGCCTGATCCCCTTGGGCCTAAGCCACAGTCTGGCCTCCCTTTGTGGGAGGAGACCAGGCTAATGAGGGGAAGCCACCAGCCCCATCACCCTGCTGCTGCAGCCACTGCCAGTCACCGCAGCCACCAAGGTGCTTTTATCAACACAGACTCCAGTCCCTTCACCATGAAAAAATGACAACTTTCTTTAGGCATTTTCAAGATGTGTCTTCCATAGGATATGACATTTCCTTTTTTCTTTTTTTTTTTTTTTTATCCTCACCTGAGAATATGTTTCCATAGATTTTTAGAGAATGTGGAAGTGAAGGGAAAAACAGAGAGAAACATCAAAGTGAGAGGAACACTTTGATTGGTTGCCTCCTGCATATGCCCTGACCCAGGCCCCCGGCAGGGAGGAGCCTGCAACCTAGGTACATGCCCTTGGTCAGAATTGAACCTACACCCTGCAGTCAGCAGGCTGAGGCATTATGCACTGAGCCAAACTGGCTAGTTCATGATTTGGCATTTCTTAGGCCTCCAGCAACGGACCTTCATTTTTTTTCTCCAGGAGTGTGGTGAAAAAGCCCTAGATCACCATTTTGGATTCTTATTACTCAAGTCACTAAGAATATTACCAGTGGCATACAGGGAGCTTAGCTCCTCTGTAGTTCACTCTGATCACAGGATCCACCTCTGTCCCTCCAATCCCAGCTCCACCCCTGCCCAGGCCTGTAAGCTCTGGCCAATGCTGCAGGCCTGGGCAGAAGACCCCCAAACTCCTCTTATTGCTGGCTTCACAGAGCCCAGTCTCTGCAATCACCAGCTCTGATCCTGCCCCCTGCCATTGCCAGCTCTGCCCTTGCCGCACTGGCAGCCTCTAGCCAAGGTTGCAGACCCGGGCAGGGGACCCCCAGAGCCCTGCAATGCCATCTCCACTGGTGCCCAGACCTCTGCGATTGAATCTCCGCCCCTACCCCTTTGTGGAGCCCAGGCCCCTGTGATCTCCGGCCTTGCCCCTGCCCAGGTCTGAAACCTCTGGCTAGGGCCTTATGCCTGGTAGGACACCCTCATAGTCCTCGAATCACCAGCTCCACCCTTGCCCATGCCTGAGGCCTCTGGTAAAGGCTTCTGGCCTGGGCAGGGGACCCCCAGCCTCCTCTGATTGCCTGTTCTGCCCCTCGGGCCCCGACCTCCCCTGTCACTTGCCTGGCTAACAGGCCTGACCACTTCAGTGGCAGGGCTGAGCCAGATTGGGCACCACCATCTTGTGGCCATGGGAGCAGCCATCTTGTGGCCATGGGGGTGGCCATCTTTTGTCATGGAGTAATGCCTGATTTGCATATTACTCTTTTATTAGATAGGATACAAATGATCTATTTCAATCAAATAGCTACATGAAATGCTAAGAATAAATAGGAGGCAGTTGTATCTAAAAAGTGAATGTATGAGAAAGATGCAAACTAGTCTTTATTTAAAAAAAATAAAGGTCTTATGTATTAAATCTTCATAACATATATATTGTAAAGGTATGACAGGATGGTTACAACAACAAAGAATAGCTACCTTGTGCTACATATCCAGAGAGAGCATTTTTCCTTTTAAAAGATAATTACTCAGAAATACTGAAATAACTTATTTTGGGAGGACTTTTATTTTTAGTCCAGCTCCCAATCAAGGCTCTCAGACTATTTTGCTGATCCAAGAAAAATGGCAATGGGGACAAGCCATGTCACTCAGATTCATGGATCAACAAGTCCAAGATCAACCACCAATAAGAAATGTTCAAGCTGTCAAAAATATTCAGAGCAGCAGGCAGAATGCATTATGTAGTAGCCTGAGGTGAGGGATTAGCTCCTGTTTAGTGAAGCAGCTCAAACAGGGCACAGAAATTACTGTACTTGATCTGTTATGGCTTTGGAAAGAAAAAAGAACACACAGTAGTGAAAACATGCAGAATACAGAATTGGTAATTAGCTAGCCCTTAGCCTGGACAGTGTCATACATTTATGGACCAATGATCATGAGTTTTGTAAAAGGCAGAAAACTGATGATCCTCTAGCAGTGCAATGAGACCTGTACTCTGACTGACTTGGAAAAATGTAAAGATTTATATTATCCCTTTTATAAAAATCCCAAACTGGGAAGCCTGTATTGTTTAGAAGGGCAGTATATAATCATATTATCACCTAGTCTCCAAGACTTGCAAGCATTAAAAACAAACAAACAAACAAACAAACAAAAAAAAAACAAAACGATGCAGCTAGTAGGACCGCAAATTCTTCCAAAAGCTGAGTTTATCTTGTATTGCAAACTCTTTGCCAGCTTCCTAACATCATTGTTTGAACCTACTGCTGACACAATCAGAGTGAATTATTCAAATGTTGAAAAAAATCCCTTAAATTCTTAGAATTCTATTTTTCCTCATTATACTAGTGTTTGAAATTAGTCAGATTTACTCTTTCTCCTTTTTGAATATATGAATTATCAGAACAATGAGAGGTACTGAAAATCAATGCACTTATATCCTCAAATTGCAGTCAATTTCTACAGTTGGAGATCGGTAAATCCTAATGACCTAAACGAATCCAAAATGTCACACCTCCTAATACCATCACTTAAGGGGTTAGAATTTCAACATATGAATGGAGGGTGGGGGTATAAACACCTCTTCCTTCTTGACACTTCCTTGCTTTCTACATTCGTTCTCTTCTTTTTTACTTCGAATTTTGGTAGCAAGAAACTATGCTTCCTGCACTTAAGGAGTTCATGGCTGATTAAGGAAAGCAGCGTCAAAGGCCACTAGTTTATGAAGCCAGCAAAGAAAACTTCATTTGGAGCTTGAAGAAAGTCTCCATCCCGAAAATCCCCCGTTTAACCATGTAATCCAGGAGTTCGGTGCCATTGTCTCTCTCAACTGGCCCACTCCTCACTTGGAGTGTATCATCAATAAAACCCATTTTGTTTTACTTTCTTTTTTGTTGACCTTAAAATATTTTCTGCATCAAGGCAAAGAACTGAGGTCCCAGCAGGTAACCCTAATCCATAACAGTTCTATTCAAAATACAGACTCCCAGCCCTGACTGGGTGGCTCATTTGGTTTAATGTCATGCTTGTACCATAAGGTTGCTGGTTAGATCCTCAGTTAGGGCAGGTATGGGAGGCAACTGATCAGTAATCAGAAGAAATAGTTCTCTTCTCTTCTTTCCCTTCCCTTCCCTTCCCTCCCTGCCCCCCCTTCCCTCTCTCTCTCTCTCTCTCTCTCTCTCTCTCTCTCTCTCTCTCTCTCATCAATAAACATCCCTGGATGAGAATGAAATATATATTGCCATATTGCCACATGAATAAAAAAGACTACAACTATATTAAACCAGGCTACTAATTGTTAATGGGTTCCAAATTTTATAACCTTTTAATAAATATTTTAATTTCTTTTAGACAAAATGGGAGAAAAAGAACTGACTATATTTGTGCCTGCTAGGACTGTCATCAAATATTAGGTTATGGGAAAATTCTTATTTTAAAAAAAGTTAGTTGATTGGTCATGTTAAAGTTAAACCTGTTCAGGCCTAATTTATAATTCAAACTCATTAACCTCATTGTCCTGGAGGGTGAATGAAGAAAAATTTGTAAACCAAACAGCCAACATAGCAATCTACTCTAATAAAAGAGTAATATTGAAATTGATTTTTTCTCTGGGATGCCTAGGCCATGCCCACCAGCTAATCAGAGTGGCTGTATGCAAATTAACCCAGCCAAGATGTAGGCCAAACACCATGGAACTAGATCAAACAGGAGGCTTCCATTGCACCAGGAGTAAACTGTCTGCCTAGGCTGGCTGGGCCTCTCTCTGCTCAAGGCAACATAATTGCAATTATGGAAGCCACGGAGCTGAAGCAAACAGGAGGCTTCCATTGCACCAGTGATGGAGGAAACTGTCTGCCTAGGCTGGCTGGGCCTCTACTAAGGCAACATTGTTTCAATTATAGAAGCCATGGAGCTGAAGCAAACAGGAGGCTTCGTTACCTGCCTAGGCCTTGGCTTAAAGCAACAGTGTTTCAATTATAGAAGATAAATAAACCCCAGAAACCTGCTTCCAGCCTGCCTTGGTGGAACATTGGGTCAATGGGAGCTGTGGGCAGCCTAAAAGCCTGAAAATGGCCCTCAGCCCCATAACCAGGCTGCCCAGGCACCCCAGTAGGGACCTGAACCCTGAAGGGACTGTGGGCAGCCTGCAAACAGCCATCAGCCCCTCACCCAGGCTGGCCAGGCATGCCAGCAGGTGGACATCTCCTGAGGGGTCCCAGACTGGAAGAGGGCATAGGCTGGGCTGAGGGACCTCCTGAGTGCACAAATTTTTGTGCACCGACCCATAGTTCATAAATAAATGTAAAGCAAAGAATGAACATTTAAAAGAAACATATAAATTATTCTATTAAACTAAGTTTTTGTTACAAATTCATTGTAATTCAAACTCATCAAAGTTGGATGTTAGCAATGCATATATAGAAAATATAGAGGCAAGATCAATTAAAGTGTTCAGGGATCATAGTTGTTTCAAGGTGGGAAAGGTAGCTACATGTGCAGTTTGTGTATTAAACTATGCACGGGAAGTTTCAAAATAGCTAGTAGGATTGTACCTAAGGATATTTGTAAACCAGGAGTCCCTGGCTGATGACCAGATTGTCATAACAATTGTTTATATGGATGAATTATGGGGAAAAAAGAGAATAGAATCATTGCTTAGTTTTGTTTTGTCTTTTTTAAAAGATACATTTTGTTGATTTTTTTACAGAGAGGAAGGGAGAGGGATGGAGAGAAGCATCAATGAGAGCATAGATCAGTTGCTCCTACACAGCCCCCACTAGGGATGTGCCCACAACCAATGTACATGCCCTTGACCAGAATGGAACTTGGAACCCTTCAGTCCACAAGCCGACACTCTATCCACTGAGCCAAACCAGTTAGGGCCATTGCTTAGATTTTATAAATTTTACTAGCATCCCAATGCACAAAAATGTGTGCATTCAGGGGGTCCCTCAGCCTGGCTTGTGCCCTCTTGCAGTCTGGGACCCCTTGGGGGATGACCACCTGCTGGCTTAGGTCTGCTCCCCAGGAGATCGGGCCTAATCTGGCAGTCAGACATCCCTCTGGAAGCCCAGAAGCCCTTGGGGGATGTCCACTTGGCAGCAGGAAGCAGGCCTAAGCTACAGTCAGATATCCTTAGGGCTGCTGAGGAAGTAGGAGAGGCTCCCACCACTACCGCAATGCTGACAGCCATCAGCCTGGCTTGTGGCTGAGCAGAGTCCCCCTGTGGGAGCACACTGACCATCAGGGGGCATCTCTTGCATTAAGCGTCTACCCTCTGGTGGTCAGTGTGTGTCATAGTGACCAGTCATTCTGCTGTTAGGGTCAATTTGCATATTACCCTTTTAGTATATAGGTTAGAGGCCTGGTGCACAGGTGGGAACCGACTGGTTTGTCCTGGAGGGTGTTCTGGACCAGGGTGGGTTCTTGCTTGGGTGCCTAGCCAGTCTGGCTGAGGGACTGATGGCTTTTTTCAGGCTGGCAAAGCCCCCCAGTGGGGATCATCATCCCATTGGTGTGGCCAGCCTGGGTGAGGGGCTGAGGGCCATTCTCAGGCTGGCCATGCTCCATGGTGACTCACTTGAAACTTTGTAGCCTTGAGTGGATCCCAGGTCTGACTGGAAGCCTGGGTTGCCTCTGGCTCCCAGCCCCTCCTTGAGCAGAGGCCATGGCTGGCTGGAAGCAGGTATCTTGGATTTATCTACTATAATTGAAACTTAACTTTGTAGCCTTGAGCAGAGATCAGGGCCAGCCAGGGCAGGTGGGAAGCTAGGCTCCCTCCATCACTGGGGGTAAATGAAGCCTCCTGCTTGCTCCAGCTCCATGGCCACCGCCACCTTAGTTGGGTTAATTTACATATCTGATCCTGATTGGCTGGTGGGTGTGGCTTGTGGGTGTAGCCAAGTGGTGGAATGGTGGAGTGATAGTTAATTTGCATGTTTCTCTTTTATTAGTGTAGATTCATCAGGCCTGGTACATGTTTTCTTGTTAAATAATGAAAATACTGCAAAAATAGTGATTACTTATCTTCATACTAAGGGTTGGGTGCGCAAATTCTGGCACATTGAAAGGAAAGTAATTAGAAGAAATATTTTATTATTGCTATTGGCCCTTTCTCTATAATAGAAGTGTCAACCAAATCCATGATCAACAATGACAGACAGAAACACACGTGTGTCATTGGCGTCAGTAAGAGCTTTTCATGTATCACACATGCGTGAGTCAACTTAGTCTTTTATAGATAATAGAACAAACTTGCTTAATTAGACCTGCTTTCTGATTTAGTTAAACTTTTTCCAGCCCAGTGAAGCACCCCAACTTCTCTTTCAGGTAATTGTCAGCAACATAATAGTAAATATCAACACGAAGCAGGTTATTATTGTTGACTAGAGGCCCGGGGGACAAAATTCATGCATGGGGGGGCGTTCCTTCAACCCTGCTTGCACCCTCTAACAGTCTGGGATCACTGGCTCTTAACTGGTTGCCTGCTGGCCTGCTTGATTTTGCCTAACCACTCTGATTGCCTGCCTCATCACCCCTAAATGCCTCTCCCTGCCTGCCTCATTGCTCTTCATATTACACTTTTATTACTACAGATTATTGTAGGTAGTTGCCTTGCTCCAAGTTGTAAGGACCTGCTTATCATAGAGATAGAAAATTTTTAATTTTTCCTCTTGATTGTGGCAATTAACTAACACAGATGGCCACCAGAAAGGTGATTTACCAAAGGGTGTATAGCAATCAGTGCTGTTAAGTCCTCTTCCGTGAAAACATGCATGTCGTGCATTGTATCTGCCTGGGTACATGAAAGAGTAAAGTTTCCGTCTGTCTTTGCAATCATATGAGCAAATTGTGTGAGACCCCAGCCCAGTCTGGTTTGGTGCTCACAGAATAATAGAGCTCTTTTTTTTTTCTCTTTCCTCCATCGGTGGAGATTTCCTAGAAGTTGCTGGATATCTTCCTTTTAATTTTTCCTTGACACTCTGACATATGTCTCTCACCTTTGTTTTCCCTCCATTCCCCACCCACAACAGTAACTTGCTCCAGGCTCACTTTGCTTCAGTGTCTAGGAGATCAGGCAATGTGTCCACCACCAGAACCATGATTCTCAGCATTCTTGGTGCTCCTCGCACTCTGGGCTTCTGCTTCTCGTCCAGGGGCCACCACCAGAACTATAATACCCAGCATTCCTGGTGCTCCTTGTGCTCTCAACCTCTGCTTCCAGCCCGAGGGCTCTCCCCTCCCTCTGTGCAGCCAGGGCGTGGACACTAGGCTCACATTGCTGGGGCGACACTGCCAGCATCCTGCCTTGGCCACTGTGGATGCCGCCATCTTTGTCACGAAGTGATGGTTAATTTACATATTACTCTTTTATTATATAGGATCCACTCAGGGACAACAAGGGTAAAATACTGAACTGTAGCAGTAGCTGACTATATTCTACCCAGTGAGAAAACCTGAAGTCATTTTCAAGGTCCACCATTTCTTACTTCTTTTCAGTCAGGTCAAGTTTCTAAGATTTCTAAATTTCTGTTTTCTGGCTAATGAAAAGAAAATATTATTCCATAGAGTCTCCTATCTACCTACTCCAGGACTTCTGTGAGGATCAAATGAGATGAGGCATGGGAAAACGCTTCACAGACATTTAGTTAAGTGTAAAGTGTTTCTACCTGGCTGTGAACCAAGTAGTGTTCCTGGGCTGCAGAAACTGCAAGGAGGCTAGTCACTAGGGAGAGGAAGCTGGGCGCTGCTATGTGACATCATTACTCAGCACCCACAGCCACCGTTTCCAGGCTGGGCTGTAGGCCACATTTTGCACTATGGATTCTCGGCAGTGTCGGCTGCTATTTGGTGGGGTGTTGCTCTGAGGTGATGGCAGGGCCTGTATCCCACCTCGGGGAAGCCAAGTGTTGCTTTGTGATCTATGCATGTCATGGCAGTTCCTGCACTGAGCGTCTGCCCCCTGGTGGTCAGTGTGTGTCATAGTGACTGGTTGGAAGGTAGGAAGGACACTCTGCATATTAGCCTTTTATATAGATAGATATTAGGGTATCACCTCTGAGAACTTGAATAACATACCCAAAGTCAAAGGGCCAGAGATAAAATTACTTTCCAAACCAGATAAATATTTATTATTTATCTAAGGGAGGATGAGGCCATTGTCTTAGAAATAGCAAACTGAAAATGTTTGCTGAGTGGGTGACTGAATGAATGACTGAATGACTGATTCCCTTGCTAGTCAGAA
>PVJC01007810.1:45000-50292 GCA_004026665.1 Murina feae
TTTTACAGAGAGGAAGGGAGAGGGACAGAGAGTTAGAAACATCAATGAGAGAGAAACATCGATCAGCTGCCTCCTGCACACTCCGTACTGGGAATGTGCCTGAAATCAAGGTACATGCTCTTGACTGGAATTGAACCTGGGACCCTTGAGTCCATAGGCCGACACTCTATCCACTGAGCCAAACCAGTCAGGGCAGAGTGAATATTTTTATATGTTGTGTTCTGTGTATTTCATCATACTAGGATAACTCCTATGTTTCTCTGGTTACAAAAAGGAAATACAAGTTAATTATTTTTTAAAATCCAGTAAAATTACGAATTATGAAAATAGAATATCAGTGTTCAATTATGGTTATAAAATACAATACACTATGTATTGTATGACATACACTTATACTAAAATATTATTTGCTGTTTATCTAAAAATTAATATTTTAATGGCAGTTCTGTATTTTATTTGCTAAGTCTGACAACCTTATTCTTAAGGGGATATTAATAGCACTCTGAGTAAAGGCACTAAGTAATTTTATTCAGGAATAATTTTTTTTGTTTGTTTTTTAATCCTTATCTGAGGATGTTTTTCCCATTGATTTTTAGAGAGAGTGGAAGACAGGGGGAGAGACAGAGAAAAACATTGATGTGAGAGAGACACATCAACTGGTTTCCTCCTGCATCAACCAGGGTTGGAATCAAGCCTACAACTGAGGTATATGTCCTTAACTGGAATCAAACCTGGGGGCCTCCACCAGCTGATGCTCTATCCACTGAGCCAAAACAGCCAGGGTCAGGAATAATTGATAACATGTGAATGTGCTTTGCTTAGGTTTCTTTCATTATAAAACACCAACCAGCCAAATAAACAAAAGAACAGACAAAAAACCCCAAACTCTTATATCCACTGCTCTATTTTCACTTTTCTTCAACTCCCAGAACCTGATCTCATGAGAGCTGAAATTCAGAACTTGACATGGTAAAGTATTTGGCATCAGCCAGTTTTACCATTCTTATTCAAATTAAAAAATGAGCATAGAAGATGATTGTTGATACTCCTGATATAGCACACATTATTACATAAGTCTAACTTTTCCTACTGCAGCTAAACCATAAAGAAGAAAATAGCATTTTGGTTATGTTGTAGGATGAATCTCATAGAAAAACTGTCAAAACAGAAAACAATGTGATATGAAAATATATAACTGCTTGAAGGATTTATGAAAATGATTATAAAACTCACATTGTCTTCTAGGAGTTTTATAGTTCCAGGTCTTGCATTTAAATCTTTACTTCATTTTGAGTTAATTTTTGTGAGTGGTGTGCGATATGGATATCATTTCATTCATTTGCTTGTGAATTTCCACTTCTTTCAGCATTATTTATTAAAGAGATTCTTTTATCCATTGAGTATTCATGGCTTGTTAACTGTTATTTGATTCTTTATTCATGAACTTATTTCTAGATTCTAGATTCTATGCCATTGGTATATGCCATTGGTCTAGGTGTATTTTATGTCAGTGCCATACTGTTTTGTTTGCTACAGACTTGTAATAAAGTTTGAAGTGATGCCTCCGGTTTTCCTTCTCAGGATTTCATTGAGATCATAGGATAACTTTCCATTTACTTGCATCTTCAGTTTCTTTCATCAGTGTCATAGTTTTCAGTGTATAGCTCTTCCACCTCCTTGGTTAAATTTACTCCTAAGTATTTTATTATTTTGATGTTATTGTAAACTAGAGGTCCAATGCATGAAGTTCATGCAAGGGGCTTGGCCCTCACAGTCTTGGCTTCATCTGGAAGGTCATCCGGAAGGTTGTTCGGCTGTCCAGTCTAATTAGCATATTACACTTTTATTATTATAGATGTCAGTGTTTGTTTTTTTTTCAAATTCAGATAATTTATTGTTCAGAAAAAAGCTTCTTGACATTGATCTTGTTAATAACTTTTTGGATATGACACCTAAAGCACAAGCAACAACCACAAATACAAACAAGTGGGATTGCATTAAAGCAAAAAGCTTCCTTTACTTTTTAAAATATTTTAAAATTGTCTTTGCTTTCAAACAGCAAAATAAATGAATAACAAAGCGAGAAAACAATCTATGGAAATGGAGAAGATAATTACAAACCACAGGTCTGATAAGGGGTTAATATCCAAAATATATAACAAAAATACAATTCAATAGCAAAATAAATAAATAGATAGACTTGAGTTTATTTCTCCCCAAAGAAGACCTATAAATGACCAAAAAGGTACATAAAATGTGCTCAACATTACTAAGCATCAGGAAAATGCATATCAAAACCAGAATGAAATATCACCTCAAACCAATTAGAAAGGCTATTATCAAAATACAAGCCATAATAAAAGCTAGTGAGGATGTGGAGAAAAGGAAAGCTCTTGTAGAGGGTTCCTGGGAATGCAAATTGGTGCAGAAAATAGCATGAAGGTTGCTCAAAAATTAAAAATAAAACTATCATCTAGTCCAGCAATGCTACTGCTGGGTTTATATCTGAAAGAAATAAAATCACTATTTCTAAGAGATACCTGCACCCACTGATGTTCATTGCAGCATTATTTACAATAGCTAAGGCAGTAAAATAACATGTGTCCATTGACATGTAAATGGAACCAGAACTTGTGATATAGATAGGCAGATAGATAAATAATAGACAGACAGAAAGACAGATAGATCAATAGCAAAATATATACATGTAATGGAATATTATTGAGCTATAAAAAAGAAAATCCTGTCATTTATGATAGCATGCACAAAACTTGAGAAATTTATGCTAAGTAAAATAAGTCAGATAGAGAAATATAAATATTCTATGAGCTCATTTACATATGAAATCTTAAAAACTATTAATTTATAGAAACAGAATTCATTAGTTGTTGCTATAGGGGGCAGATAGAAGTGGATGGAAATAGGTAAAGGTGGTCAAAATATACAAACTTCCAATTCTAAGGTAAATAGTTTCTGGGATATAATGTACAGCATAGTGACTGGCATGAACAATGCTGTAATGTATATTTGAAATTTCTAAGGGAACAGCTGGTAAAAGTTCTCATCACATGAAAAAATTGTAACTATGTGAATAATGGATGTTAACTAAACATGTGATAATAGTCTCACACAATATACATATATCAAATCATTATGTTTTACATTGTAAGCTTATAGTGTTATATGTCAATTATCTCTCTATATAAAAGCCTAAGTGATAGGAACAACCAGAAGGACTGGTTGCTGTGGCATGCACTGACCACCAGGGGGCAGATGCTCAATGCAAGAGCTGTCCTCTGGTGGTCAGTGCAATCCCACAGCCAATCTGCTGCAGCCAGCCAACCTCCCTTGGTCCCTCCCCCATGGCCAGCAGGCTCCAATCGCCTGGTCGTGGCCAGCCCTCAGGCTGGGATGGGGACCGGGGGTAGGTGGTGGCAGATGCAACCCCTTTCCCAGGGGGGCCGAGGACCAGTTCCCTCTTTGTGGCTGGTGGCCAACCTTCCATATTCTATCTCTCCCCCTGGCCAGCAGGCCCCGACTGGTCCACCACCTGCCTGCCGTGATTGTTCAGCAGTGAGGGAAGGAGGAGGGGGGAGGCGGGGAACCATGCTGTGGCAGAGCTCCAACAATAGCGGCATCAGTGTCCAGCATCTGTTCCTTCTGTGCCCGGCCTGGCGACCGTCACCTCCTCTCTGCCCTGGCCCTGATTGGCCCTGATTGTCAGCTAGGCCTAGGGACTTCTTCCCATGTACACATTTCATGCATCGGGCCTCTAGTATCTCCATAAAACTGGATAAAATATTACACTCACCAAAATAAGTATGTGTGTCAAAAAATTACTTGGATTGAGATGAAAACATTTCAATAAGAATTAATTATCTGTTAGGAAAACACACTTCTACCAATGATTCTTATATGGATTTGATATGACAATATTGAGACTAACTTTTGTAAAAAATTTAATTAAAATATCATTACTAGGTAATAGTCTATGTTCCAATTTTGAAACATTGGGTATTAACTACTTTAGTAGAAACAGAATTCAAAGCAGCATTGTAAAATTTTAGATGTGATATGATTGACCAAAAATATATTGTATCTGATAAAACAGGGAAAATGGGCAGAAATTTAATACTGCTTTAAGCCAACAAGGGAATTTACTGGCTTGTGTGATTGCAAAGATCAGAAATAGGACTGGCTTTAATCATGGCATCATTGGAAGTTCGCTATACCAATCAATACACCTCTTTTAGCTCTACTCACTGAACATGTCAGTTTCACTCTAAAATTAGTTCTCCTGGCAACACAAATGGCTGCTGTGGTTTCAGACCTCACATATTCTTACTGCAATGTCCACAAGAAGGAAATAAATTTAACTTTTACCTCTCTGCAACGGGAGGAGAAATATTTTTCCTCAAACACCAACTACTGATACCTCATTGTGCTAGGTATTCATTCTTAAGACCATAATTGTATTCACAGGCATGAAGCCCAATGGATAATTTCAGGAAATCAGAGCCTACATTTGTTTCTTTGGTGGGAAGTTGAGCTTATCCTATCCCATGCCTAAATAATGTGAAGGGGAGGTTTACAATGAAAATTTTTGAAAAGCGAAGAATGGTGCTGGATAATAGAGTAGTAGAGGAAATTAACATATCAAAAGTTGCTTAAGAAAGATTACCTGTGAGTAGGTTGAATTAAAATGAGAAAAAGTAGGTAAGAAACAATTGCAATAACTCAGACTCAAGGTAATAAAAGCTTTGACCAAGAAGTTATCTATGGTAATCTAAACTAATAAAAGCGAAATAGTAAAATTAACCGTTTCTCCGAGACAGGTAAGCCACGCCCACCAGCCAATCAGAGCGATTGTATGCAAATTAGCCCAGCCAACATGGCGGCCGCCACTCATGGACCTGAGTAAATGGCCGTTTCCATTGCGGCAGGAGCGAAAGTGAAGCTGCGCCCGCTCAGCTCAGCTCCGATTAAACTGGCTCTAGCGAAACACACCTTTGAAACAATATAACAATCATAGAATCCTCAGGAGCTGAAGGAAAGAGCAGCCCGGGCCTAACCACTAAGTAACATTGTGTCATTATAGATGCTGCGAGGTGAAGCAGAGAGGAGGGTTCGTTAGCCGGCTTAAAGGAACAGTGTATCAATTATAGAAGATAAACAAACTCTAGAAACCTGCGTCCAGCCAGCCTTGCTGGGACATTGGGTCAATGGGAGCTGTGGGCAGCCTTAAAGCCCCTCACCCAGGCTGGTCAGGCACGCCAGCAGGTGGACATGCCC
>PVJC01007811.1:9856-50404 GCA_004026665.1 Murina feae
CTTTGCTTTCCCTCCATCCCCAAATGCAATAGTAACTTGCTCCAGACTCACTTTGCTCTAGTGTCTAGGAGAACTATGATTCCCAGCATTCCTCATGCTCCCTGCATTCTGGGCTTCCACTTCTGGTCCTGGGGCTGCCATCAGAACTACGATTCCCAGCATTCCTGGTGCTCCCCATGCTCTGAGTTTTTCCGACTGAGGGAGCCACGTCCCCCCAAGGGAGCAACTGAAGGAGCCACTCCCTCCATGCTGCTGGGCTCTCCCACTCTGCTTTGTGTATGCAAATCACCCGCCATCTTTGTCGGATTATTTTGCATACTCACTCCTCATTGGCTTGTGGGTGTGACTTGAGCATAGTGGAGGGGCAGTTAATTTGCATGTTGTGTTTCTCTTTTATTATATAGCATGGCCTGTTCTACCTTTGTCCTCCCAGCCTCTTTAAATAAGTTGTGAAGAATATTTAATGGTACTAAATATTAGAAACTTCATGATATTTATAAAAAGAGACTGCATTTTTCGCAGCCTGGAGCATGTTCACTGTTAGTCAAACAGAAAAAATATCAAACACTTAAGTGGTTGGCACCCAGCCTAAAATATGAATCTAATTAACCTTCCTATAGGTCTCATCTTTTGTCAGGTTCTAAGAGGCAGATCAGGGTTTAACCTCTTCTCAGGCCTCATCTGCTGCAGTGCCAGTGTTGCCGTCCCTGTACAGAGAACTGAGAGCTGCCTGCCATGACTTCAGCTTCTCAGATCTCCAAACGGACAGCTGTTCTGACGGGAGAGATCAGACACCTGTCTTTCTCCCTCTGAGGCAATCAGATTACTCAGTCAGTATAAATGGCATTGCCTTCGGCTACCGGGATCATCCTCCTTGGATCTGATGATTGCCTCATAAATCAGCGTTTTTGTCCTCCTTCCTTTAATCAATTAGAATAGGACAATTAAATGTGTTCTTAATATAATTTCTCTTTTCTCATTGGGCCCTGAGAAACAAGTCTCCCCAAGACATCTGTTGTTTTTTTCCAGGCTTGTTTTGAAGGAAGGCATAGGACTTCTTGAAGCTAGCCTAAGTAAAGGGTTTAGTAGTAAAGTATATGTGGATCAGTGAGGAAGGACAAAAACCAAGGTATAGCTGGGTCCTCTGGAAATGGAACACAAGGATTCAAGGGGGCGCTAGCAGGGTCCTCACTGAAGCACTCCACCATTAAGGCCAAGTATCTGCATTCTGTGTGGTGGCCTTTCTCTTTCAGTCTCAACCATTAGAGGTTCCCTGTGCTTTCCCATCACCCCAGCTTACCCTTAATTTTGGCTTTTTCAGTTGTAAGTTTACTTAATGACTCCTCAGGAGTAATTTCTGAGACCAGTAGGAAATTCTTCTTTGATTCATGGTTCATATGAGAGGGAGGGAGAGGAGGGGAGAGAGAGAGAGAAAGGAGAGAGAGAGAGAGAGAGAGAGAGAGAGAGAGAGAGAGAGAGAGAGAGAGAGAGAGAGAGAGAACACCCCTGGTCCAATAAACAATGGGGAAGGGGTATGGGTGGGGAGGAATGGTGTTTCCCTTGGGATGAAGTGTGTTCCGAGCAAGCACTTAGGACCCACCAATATAGACAGCATTTATGGCATGTGAGTCTTTTTAAAGCAGTTATAAGCTCTCCATATGCTGACACTTCCATGGAAGACCTGGTTCTATAGGACACTGGGAAAAGCTGGGAGAAGATGAAAAACGTGTGTTTGGCGCTAAAGGTCCAGCACATGTTTTTTCAATTCAAAGACAATCTGGCTATTTCAGAGTGAAATGAGAGACACCTAGTCTTGGGGCCTGCTCTGAAATAAAAACAGTGTACGTTCCTAGCGCATGCGTGTGGGTGCTCTTGCGTGTGTGCATGTGCCTCGTGTGACAGGAGGCCAGGGCAGGAGCACAGGTGATGGTGGAGAAGATGGGCACCTGCTCTGAAGCCTGGACGGGCAGTCTCCTGATACCCTCTTGTTGGCCTGAACCCAAGAAGCTGGCTACAGCGCTGCCCTTTCGACAGGAATGCCTACAGAGCTGCTATTGTTTCCTCAGGTAACAAATGCCACAGGCCTGGGCGGGCTAAGCTGCCCTGGAGCCCAGCTGCTTCCCCAGCCATCACATGAGAAGGCTGCTTTGTTTTCATTGTCACATTTGTTGTTTGGAAGGATGCTCTTTGACTAAGGAGTTTTCTGGTGACCTTTCCATAAGAATTGCATGCAAATGTCTCAGCAAAGTGGTGACTGGTCTGGAAAGGTTATCTCCATTTGTCTAGACTGCTGTCTTCACAAAAGGAGAAAGTTCAGGCAGGGTGCCCAGGGTTGGGGTACAGCAGAGGAGAAAGGTCATTTGGTCCACACCCCTCGGGTCCCCGGGCCCCACCTGCAGGTGTCTGCTTCCATTTGCTCCTGGCCTTCCACGGTTTGCCCGGGCCAATAGCCCTGCTGGCTGAGGGCATCCTGGAGTTTCCTGGGGACAGGCTCTCTGAGCAGAGAGGTACATCCTCCAATTGCCCTGAGACAGGATGGGCAGAGGAATCCCTCCTTTGAAGAACCAAGGCCATTGATAGGTTCTTAAAGAGTTTGTTGAGGGAACATGTTAATGGTTCATCCTTCAAAAATCCCATATAAATAGCCACCCTTTCTGAACAACAACAACAACAAAAATTCTTTGGATACTCTGATGAGACTAATGTGTCTCTCATTACCCCAGAGCAGTGTGGCTACCCTCATCCCCAAATCCAGACTGGCGATGGGAGAAATGGCTTTTAAATGAGACATACTCCAACTTAAACTGCTGAAGGAGAGGTCTGTGTGATTTATGGGCATGTGGTGGGGGTTGGATTTCTTTCCCCTCTGCCCAGTCACTCCCAGACAGGGTGGCAGCATCATTAACCTGAGAGGTCGCCTGGGGCCAGGGTGGGAGAGAAGGAAGGCAGGGATCATGGAGCCCACGCTGGGCTATGCGCGAGGGGTAGCGCAGAAGGTGAGAGAGGCGTGAGGGGATTGCAGTGGAGTGTGAACTTCTAATGAATCATGTCAGCTGTTGACTTGGGATTCACAACAAGCAGCTGCAAGTGCGCCTCAGCCCAGTCCTTAGGGAAGCAGGTGGTGGTGCTGTGGTGGCCGCCTGCCCCAGCCTGCCTCCATTAGCTGTAATTATGCTCCCGACTTCTGCTTGGGGCCAGCAAGGAGCCATGGAGACCTGCTGAGACTATCGAAGACCCACGTTTTTAGCCGGTGGTCATTCAGCTGTAAAAATGGGCCACAGTTGGCAACTACAGAAGAAGCTGGAAGCCTGAAGCAATTTTTCTTTGACATCAGCTTCTAAATTGCAGGGAGTCCAAATAAATGGACACATTTACTAGCTTTCCATTCCTGCTTCATCGCCTCAGCTGGACCTCTCCTTGAAAGAGAGCTCAGGTGTGGGGATTGGAAAGTGGCTGCCCCCCATAGCGGCCAGACAGAGCTATGAAGTGTTTGGTCACAGGCTGGGTGCTTAGGAGATGATTTCTCTGCGCAAGCGCATTTTCATTTCTGACATTTGTGAGTGCATTTCAACTTACCAACTGAAACCAGTTTTTGGTTTTTTTTACAAAATAACCTGTAATCTATAGGGATCTCCCCTCCATCCCATCCCCCCCACCCCTCATAAAATAAAAAGCAAACCGGTACCAAGTGCTTACTCTAAGGTAAGTGTGTGTTTGCCACGGTGTGGGCTCTCTCCCCAGTCCACCTCCTGGAGAGAGAACGTCACTTTTCAGGCCACAGAATTCCTTTATAATTTAGCTGGTTTACATTATGGGACGTTTCCTTCCAAAATCAAAACTGATAAGAAGTGACAGAAGAAGGCCCTTTGAGGTTAACATTTGATCGGTCACTTAGCTTTTACAGCAACACTTTCCTCACTAGGATGTTGAACTGCAGACCCAACTGGGAAGCCTCGAGGTGGTTAGGAGGGAACTGTCATTGAGAGTAGACATGTCAATGTTGGTGGCAGCTAGGGACAGAGCTGCAGAATCAGGCACCAATTCAGATCCCAGCTTGGCTACTTGGCTGGGTGACCTTGGATGAGGAACTTCATCCTTCTAGGCCTCAGTTTCCTTATCCATCAGTGGGGATAATAGTAACGACCCAGTGGTTATGTTATGATTAGGAATGGATGGATATAACTGGCTTAATGAGTGTCAGCTATTTTTAATAATCATTGAAGATGAATGGGATGGCATTTTTCATTCTCAGTTCTGGGAAAGCTGTGCAGTGTGGGAGCATCCTTGGTGTGAGCCCCAACTTCTGTCCTCCCATCCTCTACACAAAATTAAAAGCTATCCAGATTGGGGCCTAATGCTGCTCTAAGTGGGCTTTTTGAACTTTGACCTCTGTGCCTTTGCTGTCCTCTCCTCCTCCTCCCTCTCCTCTTCATCTAGCTTCCCACACTGGCTGAAGCCCAACCTCCGCTAGAAGCCTTCCCTGACCTCTTACCCATAGGATGCCTAGAGTACTCATTCTTACTCCCCGCTTCTCACCAAACGTAACACTGATATTCACTTTAGATGAATTATGTCACCTCTTAAGCGAAATGGCTGCAATTTTGAGGGCATGAGGGCCTTTTTGCATTTCTTTGCATTTTTCTCAGTACCAGCCCATTGTCTGGTTCAAATTAGGTGCTCAGTAAATTAGTAAATGCTCATTAATCCATTTTAACTGGTGTAAAAGTGCAAACTGGGCTGAAGGCTTGTGCAAAGACCAGGGTTTGTTCTGATTGTCTCTGTAGCAAGTCATTCAACCAAAACTGACCTCCTTGTCAGCACGGGAATAGGGCAGTGAGTAAACAATGTCTCTAATCCATGGGCCTTCCAGCCTTGTGCTGGGTGTACAGGAGGAGGAATGTGTTGCATTGAGATTAGTATTCCTTCCACAGGTGGGGATGGAGGTTGTGGAGGTGGAAGGTCACAGATCTCTTGTACTTTGGTGGTGTGTACTGTAGCAACTAGCTAAACTGGAGCTACAGTCCCTGAATTACCTGCAAGTATGGTTCTAGTGAGCACTGGCTGTACAGGGTAAGATGAATAAAATGTGAAGAGTGCCCTGGCCAGGTAACTCAGTTGGTTAGTGTCATCCTGATATGCTAAGGATGTAGGTTCAGGTTCAGTCCCCAGTCAGGGCACATGCAAGAATCAACCAATTTATGCATAAATTATGCATAAATAAATCTATCTCTCTCATCAGTAAATAAATACGTTTTAATGTGGAAAGTGGAGGTAAAGCAGGTTCCAGTTTTCTTCCAAGTTTCCATGTGAGTCTCAGTTTATTGTTGCAGGTTCCAGTTTGTCGTTTCTTTTGTCCACGTCCCACTTCCTTCTAGATCTAGCTGGTCTGTAGTAACACTAGGTACAGAAGCAGCAGCCTGCGTAGACTGCATCACCAAGTGGTTTGCAATCTTCGTTGCAGAAGGCCCAACTCTTGCAAACTCTGAAAATTTCTTCCCAAATCATCCACAGTAGCTTTGCTTCTCTGATCAAACTTGGCCTGATCCAATGGATATAGCGGCTAACAGTTGTGGAGCCTCATTCTGTGCAGGTACACACAGTTGTCTAAGGGTTCACAGGCAAAGGATGCAGGAGTGAGGGTGGACCCTTAAAATCCCCATTTCAGAGGGGAGGGACTGAGCCATCCACCACTCCCTCTCTCTCTGGGGCTGCTCAGGTTGGGGTTAGGGTTGATGGAGAGGAGGCAGGATGGTGCACTTGACCACAATGGGAGGAACAGCCTGTTCATCACAAGGTCGGTGGGTAGGAAGGCGCTGCGTCAGTTTGCTATGGCAAACAGTGTCCTTTCAGGCCAGCAGGCGTTCCTGCCTGGCTTCCGTGAACTGGCAGTGGGAAGAGAGACCAGGGAATCCTATTTGCCAGGTTCGGAGGATGCATTTGCCTTCAAAGAGACAGTAATACACACCTTATCTTTGCTTTTTTGTTTTTAATTATTTCAATTAGCATTTATATTCAGTATTGTACTGTACTAGAGGCCCGGTGCATGAAATTTGTGCAAGAATAGGCCCTCCTTCCCCAGTGCTGCCAGCACTGGCTTTCCTCTGGCATCTGGGACCCAGGGTTCCCTCACAGCCCTGCCTTCATCCGGAAGGTTGTCTGGAAGGACATCCAGTCTAATTAGCATATTATGCTTTTATTATTATAGATTAGTTTCAGGTGTACAGCATAGAGGTTAGACAATCATATACTTTACCAGGAGTTCCCCCCATATTTTCAGATATATGCATGGTTATTGCAACATTATTGACTCTATTTTCTGTGCTGCACTTTATATCCCTGGGACCATTTTGTGGCTGCCAATCTATACTTCTCAGTCCCTCTGGGCCTGACCTTTGAATGCGGTGGCTCAAGCCAGCTGAGGCTGCAGACGTGTCCCTGGGGGTGGTGCCTTGAGAAGCAGAGCTGGGGAACCATTCCTGGGCTGTGGGGACAGACACGGCAACCACCGAGCAGCAAGGCTGTGTGGGTGTGAGGTGGGAGGAGATGAGGAAAAAACATCCCACACTGAAGTAAAATATGTGACAATGTGTGGAAAACATGAGGATGAGGAGAAAAAGAAGTGATGGAAACAGCAAATCTCCCAAGTGCACTTTTACAGGGCGATGAAATGAAACCTCAGTGTCTGTCACCATGCAAAGTGCCATAATTTCATCATGCAATGCTATGCTATTTTGTGTTCTGTTATTTCCCCCTCTCACCTCAATATGCTCAAGATGTCTGACAAACATATAGGCAAGTACTTTATTTTCACCAGCACGGATGGAGACTCTACCACGGGAGGTGCATCTGGGAGCGAGTGTCCCCCTCCGTGTCCTCACGCTCTGCCCCTGGGAAGATTCCGGCTGAGAGCAGAGCCCGGCTGACTTGCGGCTGTGGTCTGCGCCCCGGCACTGAACCCCGGTGCTCTTTGCTAGTATGATTCCTCTCCTTAGCCACAGATCCTCACAGAACAGAAAAGGATGGCAGCCACCCTTTCGCAAAGACAGCTTACTTCCCTTACCCCTCACACGGTGTGCCAAAGACTTCTATGTTCTGCTTTGTCTAGCTTCCTTTGTTAAAAAACAAAACAAGACGGAAAGAAAAAAAATACACACAGGAAAAAAAAAATCTTGGAGCTCTTGAGGACAAGGAAGGAGAAGCCAGAGGAAATGGAAGCTTCTGATGTTATCTTAATGCCATCTGTTCACCTAAGGAAGATACTTAATCAAATGAACAATTGAGAGCCTGTATAAGCCAGGAGACCGAGGCTCACCCTGCATCCCACTGCTTCCCTCCCTGCCCTGCAGGCCGGGCCTGCTCCACTGCAGGCTGGCTGAGCTGGGTCACTGTGTGTGCCTTCCCCTCTGGAAGGCCAAATGGGGGCTGGGTCCAGGCAGGCCTTGGTGTGGTGCCACCTCTAAACCCGTGCTGTCTGGGCTGGTTACAAACCCTGACCTGAGGACAGCCCTGAGCAGAGCGCTAGGGCCCACATTGATTTGAGAATGGCATTTTCAGCAAGAGGAGGGGTCATGGCATTTAAAGAAAGGAGCCGCCAGCCGTCTCCAGCAGGGCTGGCATTGACTGAGACTCACTCCGGCCCTGGTCACAGGCTGGTCACCAGTTAGCTGGAGCAGCCGTCGCTGAGATTGAGTCCTTTCTCTTTGGAACTTGATGACACTTCACCTCAAAAAGGGAACGGAGCCAGTTCGGGGCATCCGTTTGGGCCTGTTCTAACGATGATAACAAACCACGTGTTTCCCGAGGAGAGCTGTGCAGCAACAGCACAAGGGCGACTGCGTTCTCACACTCTTCTGCCAGGTGGCCCGGCCCTTATTCTCCCCAGCACCTCCAGGCAGATGGTCCTGCATCCTGCCATTCACATGCTTCTCCGCCAGGGAAGCAGACCAAGTGAGCCCTGTAACGCTCGGCAGATTTATTTTATAGTGTAACATGCATGACTCCCTCCTCTAAACTATTTTCAACCCTACGTCATGATTCTCCTTCAGTTCTTTAGCTGGGCAGCTTACTGTTCTTGTGCAAACCTGTGTTTCGCTGTCGCTTCTAAGATGGCATCGTTTCTACCTGGAAAGAAAGCTTCTCCGGCAGTTCAGTTTCCCAAACTCGCCTATGCCCAGGAGAGGCAACTGAGTTACACTGAAACCCTTTCTTGATAAAAATTTGCAATTTTTATATTGTGGCAGAGCAAATGGGACTGTGACTCGTGATTCATGATCTATGAAGTTGGGCAGTTCCATCATGTTTCTCCCCAACATGAGCTTTATTGCACTCAGCGTCATGGAGAGCAGCCGGCTGAGGTGCAGTCTCCACCAGGGGTCCGAGTGCGGCCACAGCTGCCAGGGCTTCATTTAGTCTCTGCTTTCAGACCCGTGAGTAGGGAGGGAGGCTTCTGTTGAAAGCAAATATGATTATATAGGTTCAAATCATTTAAGGACCAAGTGACACCTCACAGAGTTGGCTGAGGTGTTAAGCACCAGGGTCTCTCAAGCTGCCTATTAATTCAACGCAGATGGAAGTGGGAGTCGGGCTGCAGGGAAGCGCCTTGCCTGTCGCACCCATCCTGCTGGTGTGCGGCCATGGAAGGGCGCATCCTCAAGGTTTTCGGGGAAGATGAGGCCACTGCGACTTCACTTCCCTGCCTGTGCAGCACAGCGGGAAGGGAACTGTGCCAGGCGCTGAGCTCTGAGGCAGCCAACACTCTGTGCAGAAATTGCTTCCCTGGCCAGGCCCTTGGCTCCCAGGCTAGAAGGTCAACATTGGATGGTGTTCAGCTGGTACTGGAAATTGCCGCCTTCTCACAAACTGGAAGTTCCAGATTATGAGGGAGGGGGTGACAAGTTCCACACCATGGCTGAGGTCACCCCATTAGTATTCCTTCTAATGGCCTGAATGCTCCTCCTCTGAGAGCAGGGTCCCCTTCTTTGCCTGAGGTACTGTCACAAAGGGCCATCCTCTGCTCAACCAGGGGTACACTGGCCCTGTCAGGGCTGGCCACACCCTGGTCATAGCACAACCAAGAGAAGACCTAGACCCCAGTGACCACCTTGCAGCCAGTCACATGACCCTCAGGAGGTGTCAGACTAAGCCATTTAGAGAGTGGCTAACCTGTTTCTTACTGAATGACAGACTTGGTTGCGAGTGAAAAATGAAGGGGCATCTGGATGTCTCTCTGAGTTTTATTTATTTTTAATCCTCACCCCAGGATATGTTTTTATTTATTTTTAGAGAGAGAGGAAGATAGATAGATAGATAGATAGATAGATAGATAGATAGAAATGTGAGAAATATAAAAACATCAATCAGTTACCTCTGATTCATGCCCCAACTGGGTATAGAACTGCAACCTCCCAGGGTATGGGATAATGCTCCACTCAGCTGAGCCACCTGATACTACAATAGCCATAGATCAGAACCAATCCAAGTATTCATTAATAGAGAACTAGGTAAACAAATAATGGTACATCTACACAATGAAATACTATACCCTATAACAAATAAGAAAGTACATCCGTATGAATTGATATGGAAAGATCTCTAGGTTATATTGTACATTGTCAAAAGCAAGGTGTATATTGTATACTGCTTTGTATAATTGTTTTTCTCATCCTTTTTAAAATTATCACCCCTCCAAGAAGCCTTTTTACAACATGTGTTTTCCAATTGCTAATTCCATGAAATTTCAATACCATGTGTATCTATTTATGTTCTATATGTATAATGTCCAACTGTGATTTATACATAAAAAGGTTAAGTATTTTTCACTTCTAAAAACCAATTTTCACCCCATTGGGGATGATATCACTCCCTGTTGAGAATGCCTGTTTAATAAGAAAGGGAGAAAAGTATATTATATATCAAACTGGAAGGAAATGTAAGAAACTAATAAGAACGGTTGTCTATGAGGGAGAGAATGGGGTGATGAGGGTGAGGGTGTGAGCAAGATTCCTCTATGTCTTCATTTTTTTAACATATATTTTTTATTGATTTCAGGGAGAAGGGAGAGGGAGAGAGTGAGTGAAACATCATTGATGAGAGAGAATCATTGATCAGCTGACCCCTGCACACCCCACACTGGGAATTGAGCCAGGTGTGTGCCTTGACTGGGAATCCAACCATGACCTCCTGGTTCATAGATCAATGCTCCACTTCTGATCCATACAGGCTGGACTCCATGTATTAATTTTTATATTATTTTTTATTTTGAAACATGCAAATGTATTGGCTGTTCAAAAAAATTAAGTGGAAAGATATATAAATTCATTTTTCCTATAGTCAAACAAACAAATAAAGGACATCAGAAGAACCATGAACTAAAACAAGCAAGCAAAGCCTGCAGCGCTGTTAACACTTCTCTAACAGCGCAGAGAGCGCCCTGTGCAGCCTGGAGCACCACCCTTCCCTGCAGAGCACAGCTTCCTGCTGCACCACCTGGGGCCTCCGCTCCTCAAGAGTCTTTTGTCCTCTCAGGTTTATTTTTTAGCACAAAAGAAAACAGAGAGTATATGCTACTCCCTAGTAAGGGCTGTGTGGGCATGCGTTAGCTTTGAAGATTGTAGCTTCCACTTTAAAAGCGCCAGGGTGTTTCACAGCTGGAGGAAGAGGCTGCACAGGAGCTGTGAGGAAGCACAGCCAGCCCTTCCCAGAGACTGTGAAATGAAGGAGGAAATTACTCTTGCCCCCTCTTCCTCCCACAGCACATGCAGACTCTCACCAGGAAGGGACCAGGATGGGGCAACACAGCTCTGGCGGTGAAGGGTAAAGGGCACAGCCCCCAGGCTCACTCGGATTCCAGTCAGCTGGAGCCGGCCAGGTCAGCTCCCTGCAGCAGTGTGTTTCCTCCTGCCAGAGAGAGCGCTCTGGGGGAGGAAAGGCCAGGCCTAAGGTTGATTAGTGGACCAGAAATTCCACTGTGGGATTAACCAAACAAAACAAAACGCTGGATTCACACTTCAGTGTATCAGCAACTTTAATTTGACTGTGTAATGAGGCAAGATGATAAATAAGATTTGCATGATTGTGCCCTTTCCTTTGCTTAAATATCAAACATTGCAATGTGTATTTGGAATGCACGGTGCACCTTTTCATGTGTCTGTTGGCCATCCGTATGTCCTATTTGGAGAAATCTCTATTCAGGAAGGACTCAGTATTTTGAATACTCCTTCTAAATGTTCTTTAGAGATGGGATGGAGATGATCAGTTGTTAATAATTGGCTAATTGACTGATTGAGAAAGAAAGGCCACAAGCAATATTTCTGTGCTCAACATAAGAATATAGTTGGTGCCCTAATGGGTTTGGCTCAATGAATAGAGCGTCGGCCTGCGGACTGAAAGGTCCCAGGTTTGATTCCGGTCAAGGGCATGTACCTTGGTTGTGGGCACATCCCCAGTTAAAGGTGTGCAGGAGGCAGCTGATTGATGTTTCTCTCTCACCTATGTTTCTAACTCACTGTCCCTCTCCCTTTCTCTTTATAAAAAAATCAATAAAATATATTTTAAAAAAGAATATAGTTGGTAACTATCAATGAGGGAGTTCCCCCATATGTTTTCTTGTGAGTCATATGTAATATCCATAAAGCAATATACTTTAAGGAGAGGTTGAGTGGGCTCTCCTAATTGCTATCTGGCTTAGCTCCTCCATATTGTACAGGCTCTCAGGGAACCATATGAAAGTGAGTAACACTTTGATTTTTTATGTACTACTTTGGAGGAGATAGGGGTACAGTTCATGGCCAGGAAGTTGGTTTCTTCATCAATTATGAGTACTCATGAGCACTCTCTCCCTCCCTCTTTACTTCCCTCTTTCCCTCCCTCTCTCGCTTCCTCTCTCTCTCAAATAAAAAAAAAGAGAGAGAAAACAATCTATGTGATGCACATTTTCTCATGGCAACAAGCTATTGGGGCTGAGGGTGCTCTCCATTTGCTCCAGCCCCCACTTAGCCCGCTCCAGTCACTTCCATGATCTCAGAGCCCACAGATTGAAGGGACAATAAAAGAGGGTCTTCAAAGTCAGAAGTGCCCACTGCTGCCCACTCCTCACACCCCCTAGAGAAAAAGAGCCAGATGCAGAATTTACTGTTAGAAAGAGATAGGGACTGTGAAAGAAGCTGTTTTCCACACCTTGCTTCCTCCAAAGAAGCAGGTGACTGAGGTGAGGATATGCTGACCTGCTAAGAAGAGAGGATCTGGACAATCGAACATGAGTATCATGGGAATGACACAGACATAAAGCCTTTCTCAATGGCAGAGCCTTCCAGGTCTGCATCCCCAAGTGGGATAGCAGCCCAGTTGGGGTTCGCTGCGCACTGTATCCGCTTCTGCTACAGGCAAAGGTCAGAGGCTCTCCCTGGAGCACAGCATCCAGCCACCCTGCCTCTGCGTGAGCCCTAAATTTTCCAAGGCCCTCAGACAGTTCTTTTGGAGAGACGGTAGAGAGGCACTTTCTATGCCCTTTGTGCTTCCGTTGCCTGAGTCCCTCTGGCTTCTAAAAAGGTTGTTTGTTGTTTTCTGCACTGGACAGACTTTGCATCTAGACACATCTGCACCGTTTTCCGCCACCCTTTTAGGATTCTGCTGTTGCCATGTCTCTCCTGGCCAGGGCACTGCCACTGCGGCCTTCTGATAGCTCTTGTGTTCCTCTAGGGGTATAGTCTTTCATTTAAAACAGATTTTGCAGCACACTCAACTCAATGCAGCTGTCATCCTTTGCCTGGGGCTAGTCAGCGGCCCACCTAGCAAAGAGGATCAGGAGTCTGTCCTGAGAAGTTCCTGCAGCTCTCTGGTTGGTACCTACTGGGGGGTGGGGGGAGGTGAAGGTGGGGGCCAGGTGTCTGTTTTAGAAACCTGTTTTATGAGGGTGAAGGGCCAGAATGGATGAGACTGAAAGGGTAACAACATGCCCTGTAAGACTCAGGAAGAAAGTGCTGCCGGTTTCTGAAAAGCTACACATCAGTCCCAGAATCAGCAGTGGCCCTGCCTGCAGCTCACAGGCATAATCCCTGCCCTCACCCTCATCCACCACCCAAAGGGGTGGGGTCACTTCTGCAGCCCACACCCCCACTCTAACCTGGCCCCCCTCCACTGTGTGGGACAGACAGAGCTCCCCCTGCAGCTCAGCTCCCCACCTATGGCATTCCCTGTGCCGCTTCTGCCACAGGCAAAGGGCAGAGGCTCCCAGGCCTTCCCATGAGGTAATTTTAGGTTAAATCATGTGACATTGCTAACAGTCAACTGTTTTGTATCTGAAAATGGTCATTTCATATATTTCAACTCAGCCTTTCTCCTGTGGCCACTGAGAACCTGCATTTGGGGTGAGGGCTGGGGGAGGCAAAAGAACTGTCCTGTTTGGGCCCCTGTTACTCCACCTCTCTGATAATCTTCGGCTCTTCCTCCTTTTGGCCCTCAAGTTGGAGGGTTTCCCATAGCTCGGACCTCAACCGCTGGTTACCTCTCAATACTCAGAGCGCATCATTCACAGCTGCAACCAGCTGCTTTCCAGACCGACGCCAGAGCGACCCCACACTCTGTCCTGAGATACAACCCTACATATCCCACTGCTGGAGAGGTTTCTCGTGGAGGAAAAGGAATGTGATGGCTGTGTCCCACCCAAAGCAAGAATGGGCACAGGAGTGTGCATGGACCCGCAACCGCTTCCCACTGCTAGAGACACGGCTGAGGCCCCACCCGTCCTGCTTTTCAAGGGCTCTGTCCGTACGCTGCTACAACTCCCTTGCAGCAATGACTGTCCGCAGTGACTGAGGGCACGTCTACTTGCAAAGACGGGAAACTGAGGCCCTGAGAAGGAAAACACCCATCCAACGGAGCAGACAAGAGCCCTACTCAAAGCCAGAGCTCAGAAATATTGTCAGCCTGGATTTTAAAAACTAAGGACAGAGAGGGGGTTAAAACCAGATCACTCACTGGGAGTGGTACAACGGTCATGTTCCTGGGTGTCTACTGTGTGCAATATGACGTGTGGGTCCTAGGGCTCAAAGGGAGACGCTGGCCCTTCATCCAGCGAAGGGGATGCATTCCACAGCCGTGGGAGGAATCATGGTGGACACGTCAGGATGCATGATGGCTTCAGTGACCTGAGGAGTAAAATATTCTCATGTATGTCATGGTCACATTTTATGCCACACGTGATTTTTTGAAGAACTTGCATAATTCAGTACAAATTTCCCCATAGCGGTAAATGTAGAGTCGGGCATGTGTTCCAGGAGAGCATAAATCTGTAATTACTGTGTTGTCTTTTTTGCTTTAAAGCTGTTTCCCCTCCCCAGCATTATCTTTAATATTTTGCAGAGCCTTTTCCTACATAAAGAGCACATCAGAGTGTGAGGACCGGTTTTGTTGCGGAATTTTACCACATCTGACTTCCCTTTGCAAAGACTTTGATTTGGTGTTGCTTTTTACCAGCCTCAGCATGAGCATCCACGTTTAGATCCTATAGATAAAAGTCATGTATTTTAAAAAGACAATAAATTACATCAGTAAAGATTATTGTTAGCGAAGTTGTCATCACAGTACTAGCAAACTCTTGGATTGATGTGAACAATAAGAAGTTTCGCAGATTACAGATCCTGAGAAAGACTGGCGCGCGTTTCTGTGGGGAAAGTATATGTGTTCCCAAGAACTTCTGCAGGTCTTGAAATGACACAATGTTTGATGGACTTTTGAAAAGTTTTGGACGATTCATATTAATTGCAACCTTGCGTATAACATGCGACAGTGAAGTCGTACTACCTTATATCGCCCGGCTCAGATCCGCTGTGACCATGCCTGACAATTCTTGCTGGAAATCCTGGAGGCAGGTGGGCAGGCCTGAGCAGATGTGAGGGGCGGGGGAGCGAAGGTAAAGCTTTAGGGTAGCTGGGCCTGAGTGACAGCTGTAGCAGCGAATGGGAAGGGAGTTTTCCACCCCAAGTGTGTTGGTCTCTTCTGCCAAAAAGGAAACGAAAGCCCACTAACTGCCTCCCCTACCCCAACAGGAAGATACCCCAGGAAGATTCTCCAGGCGGGTAGATTCCCTGAATGGTTCTAGGACAGTGGTTCTCAAGGTGTGATCCCTGACCAGCAGTATCAGCAACACTGGGAGGTCTGCAGATTCTGGTCCAAAGGCACTGGTGGGGCCTGAGCTTCTGCATTCCTAGCAAGCTCCCGGGGGGGGAGGGGGGGGGATGGTGCATGTGTCGCTGGTCCAGGGACCACATTTTGAGTAGCAAGGCTGTAGAGTGCAGTTAGGGCTCCTCCCCCATTCCTCTCACCACTTTCCAGTGCCTAAAATCCACCTCTATTGCTCCAACTAGAGGAAAAGGGTAAACACAGTGGAGTGACAGCATCTCTGGAGAATTCATTCACAGGAAGCATCGACTGGCAAATCGCAAGGAACTCTCCCTTTGGATGATGGAGAAAATGAGGCCCTGACTTTGACCTGGGAGAGAGGATAGAGAAAGGAGCCTGGGGAAGCCAGCACCACTCTGAGGACTTGCGTGTTCTGCGCCAGGGCCAGCCCCTGCCTCTCACATCTCAGGTTTCGTGCTGCTTCTGTTATTTAATATGTCTGACTTCACAGAAAGGAGCTTTGTTTAGGGAGGGAGCTAATTGAGGCATCGAGGTATAGGATACAGACTTTGCCCTCCAGGACTGCAATGCAGTTTTTTAATTGTTTCCAGAACAAGAATTAAGCAACCCAACTCTTCGCAGAAACTGCCGCGATTAGTTTTCCGTTTCTGAGTACTTTTTCATTCTGGACGGAGAAGCTGAAAATCATGAGGGAGTGTGCGTTCTTCTCCAAAAGCCACAGGTCTATTTCATGTCAGAACATATTCAGCTTCTTGGGGAAATGTCTTGACAAGCAATTTTCACATAAAGTTCATCTTGGTGTGCATGCAAAGATCAGCAAGCAATACGCAATAGCTGCGCCTGCGATTGCTGAGATTTTTTTCTTCTTTAAACATTCCTTTCACTGTGGTTGTAATGATGTGTATACAATAAAACATTCATTTTAGAGGCCAAATAGTCTCTGAACTGTTTCTATTGTGCATTGTATTGGGAGGGGTAGAATAAGCTCATTATTCCCATACTGTCAGGAGAGCGGAAAGTGATTAAACCTTTTGATAAGAAGATAAATGATAGGAAATCCATCTGAAAGCCCGAAGTGCCCCTAGTCAGAGTTTCCGCCCGGGGCCGGCACAAAGCCTGCCTTCTGCACACGGCGCCCTGGGCAGCCTCATCCTCCCAGCTGTGGCCCCGTGTTGGCTGTGACACTCTTCGAGACCCACACCTGGGGCAGGAGTGTTTCCTGAAAGCGGCCCCCGAGCTCGCTCAGGCCCCCGGTTCTGAACGCCTGTTGATACTTACTCATCACTCTCGGAGCTGTTTGCTCAGGGTAAGCTTCCCTGGTGCTTTTTGCTTCCAGACGGCAGAGACCGGGTCTCATTTACAGTCTGGCACACGCGGGCACTTGGAAATATTTGTGGGTTGGCTGGCTGGATGCATACATGGATACATGGAAGGAAGGAAGGACAGATGGAAGTTTGTCAAGCTTTGAAGTTACCATCATTGAGTGCTTGGCCGTAGCCCAGACTTCTATACAGGCTGGTAATCGATGGGCCAAGTACGTCAGCCCCCTAAGGTGCAGGCTTCTCCTCAGAGAAGTCGGGAAGCCCATCTTCCTCAGGAATTTCATCTGCACACAATGATTTATTTAAATATGCATTGAAAATTATATCCACTCTCAAACCACCTTCGCTGTGTCTACTCCAGGCTCCATAACTCACATTCAGGTCCTTGAACACACCCAGGGCACACGGCCCTCCTGCTGCCAGCCACCTCTCACTTCACCTCAAGTCTGGGCAGGGCAGGGCCCAGACTTCCAATCCCGAGTTCAATACCCATGAAGCAGGGAATCGATAAGGGATAATGGAAATACTGCTCCATTAGTTTCAGAGCGCATTGGTGCTTCTGCGCTTCAAAGGGAAGCGTCGCAGGATTAGCATCAGTGACTAGCCAACCAGCAGCATAAACCCACTCATTTCATGGAAACTTCTGAAGTTTTGTGTAGCAGGGATATGGACTTTTTAAAAATCTAGTTGTTATTTCTCTGGAAAAAAAGGGGGGAGCTTCTTTTCTTATGTATGAGTGAATCAACAAAGGAAAAACCCCGAACTTCACCTTAGATATTGTATTTATGCTCTTGATCTCTTGTCTGACAAATTAACAGCTTTGTCACTTCCGCCAGCCTCGTTCAGCTCCCTGCTTTGGAATGAACCGTGATATCTTGACAGAATCCAGAATGCTGAAGAATAGATTTGACTCTATTGCCAGCTTCCTCTAAATTCCGTCTCGCTCATGTGAAAGCACTGGCACTCTGTAATCCTGAATCAGGAGTTTATCAAATTAGAGCTTTCTCTGGTGTCAGAGTAAATTACAGCACAAATTGTACTAGTAAAAGGAAGCCGATGGCTCCCCTTGGTATGTTGTGTGCGAAATAATATTGTCTGCATGGGTTTATTTTTAGCTGGCCCTTTTCTTTGGAGGGCAGGATAAATTGAGGTTTGGGACCCCAAATCCACCCTGCTTACACTGGCTAGTGAAATATAAAAAGAGGGGCACGTCAATGAAATTGCTTTGGGCCTACGAAAACCTTGGGTTTAGGAATCAAAAGGTGAATGTTCAAATAATCCTGATGTCCAGAGTGGACATCAGTTGTGTTTGCCAGCCTATCACCCATGTCTCTGTATTAAAGTGACAGCAACTCTTTCCTACTACATATCACACTGCTCCCACACCTGGCCCTAGGGAGCACATGCACAAGGCCAGGGCAGTCAGTTCAGAGTTGTGGTGATTAGTGGAGCACTGGGCATGCGATTTAAACCAGGTCAGTGACATCCAAGCTGTGACTTTTACTGAAATACTGAAGAGAGTCTATTTTTGCTGGGGATGCCTAGCTGATAGGCTATAGAGCTAGAACTCCTGGTGGTCTATTTTGCCACCTCATAGGAAAGCAAATGCATTGCCAAGAAATGGAGAAAGGTGCACTGGGGACATCCATTGAGCACCTGGGCACAGCCATACCTGCACAAACAATGCCTGGACTTTTCAGACACACAAACTAGTAAATGATCCCCTGTTTTGTCTTTTTCTTTCCCTCCCTCCCTCCCTCCCTTCCTCCCTCCCTTTCTTTTTTTCTTCCTTCCTTTCTTCCTGTTTCTGGTTTGGTTTTTATCATTTGCATCCAAAAGAACAGTAACATTAGAGAATGCCTTAAACTCTCTGACTTTAGTATATAATTGATTAAATAAAATGAGATTTCACTCTAGCCAGTTTGGTTCAGTGGCTAGAGCATCAGTTCAATTCTGGTTAAGGGCACATGCCTGAGTATGGGCTTGGTCCAATGTGCAGGAGGCAGCCAATCAATGATTTTCTTTCATCATTGATGTTTCTATCTCTCTCTCTTCCTCTCCCTTCCTCTCTGAAATCAGTAACATTTTTTTAAAAAAGAAATGAAATGAGACTTCTTTTATCTAAGAGCAATTATGACTCAAATATACATTGTAGAGGCAATGAAGCACTTGAGGAAGTGGATTTGTTCTGGGACACCAGCTCAGCATTCAGGGACTGGACAGAAGCAACTACAGATCCCTCTAAGCTCTGCACCCGGGGGCAGTGTGGCTCCACTTCATCGTGGACCTTTGTGTACATCTCACAGGTCAGACCTGTACTAGCGGGTGGGAGCTTAGTCCTGCAGAGCTCCCTGCAGTCCCTGAGGTATATGTAGCCGGCACGCTGAGTGACCGAACTCAGCGCAGTGCGTATGGAACAGTCTCACTCGCAGTATTGACACTTCAAATTCACTTTGTTGACCAGTTTTTAAAAATATATATTTTATTGATTTTTTACAGAGAGGAAAGGAGAGGGATAGAGAGTTAGAAACATCAATGAGAGAGGAACATCGATCAGCTGCCTCCTGCACACTTCCCACTGAGGACGTGCTGGCAACTAAGGTACATGCCCTTGACTGGAATTGAAGCTGGGACCTTTCAGTCCACAGGTCGACGCTCTATCCACTGAGCCAAACCAGTTAGGGCTGTTGACCAGTTTTTACCCACCCGTGGGATGAATGCTTGGGCAATTCCCATGGCTTTCCCTATCATTCTTAGATAATAAAAAGTCTTCTGATCGCTTTAAGTTTTAAGAATAGATTTACTTAAATAATTAAACTTTCCAGTCTGCTATAATCATTAAAAGATCACACTTAATTGAAAAATGAAATCTTCTCCCCGCTCCCAGCTGGGCCTGGGCAGTGGGCAGGGGGAAAACGGTTGCGTACGTTCTCATCTTCCCCTCCTCACGTCACCAGGCTGCTCTGGCTTCTCCAGCCTTGGAGATGGCGGAGAGAGAGAGGAGAGGTGACGGGAGGAAAGGCTGTGTTTGGCTGGCATCACTGTAACCCACATGCTGCCTCCTGTTGGACAGGTTCTCAGCAGGGGCTTCTTGTTTGCTTGGTTGGGGACATTCTCCTCTTGAGGGCCTTCCCCTGCCACAGGCATTGCCACCTGTTAAAAGGCCTTTTCTCCTTCGGCCCCACATTCTGCGGTCCATTGGCCCTGCTGGGTCCCCTTTTCCTCTTGGGAGCCCACAGGGTCGGAGCTAAGGTTTTGCCAAGCCAGTTCCCTTCCTGGGCTCCTGCATCTAGGGAAGGTGCCATTGTGGCATGCAGTTAGCCCTCGATAAACATCTCTACCTCTCTCCAAAGAAAGTCTGGCAGCTTCCTCAGCCTCGGCCCTCTGTCTCTTCCAGGCAGATCCCGGCTAGGGAACAGGCCTTCTTGATGGCCTGCATAAGCAGTGCAGCACATTGCTTTGGATTGGAGTGTTCTTGGCTCCTGCTGTTTACTGGTACTTCTTGGCTTCTGGGGTTTCAACTCAAACTGAGACATAATGAGTCCCATTTTAACACCCTAGTCCAGTGATTCTCAGCCTGTGGGTTGCGACACTTTGGGGGTCGAACAACCCTTTCACAGGGGTCGCCTAAATACATCCTGCATATCAGATGTTTATGTAATGATTCATAACAGTAGCAACATTACAGTTATGAATTAGCAACGAAAATAATTTTATGGTTGGGTCACAACATGAGGAACTGTATTACAGGGTCGCGGCATTCGGAAGGTTGAGAACCACTGTCCTAGTCCATACCTTGGGTTTCATGCCAGAATCTTCTGGTTCTACTTCTAACTATAAGGGCACTCTTCTTGGTGGAGGAGTGTCCCAACCCAGACTTGGACTTTCCCTCCAAATCTCCTCTCTGTCCAGGAACCAATAGGATTTGGGTCACAGTGGTCACACACATTTCCACGGAGCATGCTCAAACACCTTGCTGTCATACGTATTGGGGAGGATTTCAGTGGCTTATGATAGGACTTCCTACACTCTTACCAGTAACTGGAATCATTATTTAGCTTCTAACAAAAATGACTGGTTGAAAGTTTTGGTTAGTTAGACTCCCACAAAGAGGCCTGGCGAGTTGGGGTAGCTCGCCCACAGGCACGCAGCCGAACCGTGGGGAGAACGCAGTGTGGCTCCAGCCTCTGGACCTTGCTAGCGCCTTCCTCAGCTCATTATTATCTGTTAACAATCCCTCTCCTGTTTTGCACACAACAGCCGAGATGTCTGCAGACTCATATTAAACAGAATGCAAACATTTCCAGAATTCATTTCCATCTGCAGTCTGAGGAGGTGTTAACTTCGTAGAACTTCGCTGATCATTTTTCCTCTAGCAGCAATAATTGTTTTGAAGAACTTGACACACATTTCAGCAGGGCTCAGTGCTACTGAGCATGCAGGGAGCAGTGAGAAACTGCCTCCATGAGCCAAAAGTGCGTGGTGCTGCGCCCTGAGAGTGAGCTGAACACCCCGGTCCCATTAACAATAATGATAGGTGAGCGCTGAGGTCCTCGTTGCCAGAAACATATTTCATCCTTTGGGGATCTGTTCCAGTCCTTGGCCCTCTGTGCACCCAGCCTCCATATTGTTTGCTCTGTAATTTATAAAAGATGTGTGTTGCACCTGGGTGCCTCAGAAAATTTAAAATAATTTCAAAGCATTCAACACCAGCCTTAAATTAAAGCTCTTCAAATCCCTTGCTTGACGAGTGTAATTAAACTCAGACCCACATAGGTGAGTCTTTTAATACATTCTAGGGATCAGGAGGCCTGGGCTGGGTCTGAGGAGCGATTCCAGGGATTGGAGGGGGAGAATGATCCTCTTACAGGCAGCACGGCAGCCTACAGGCAGATCCCACATTCCTAACTAAAGCTTAGGAGAGCGCCATTGTTCCAAGATGCTCTATGTGCTTGTTTAACAGACATTATCTTATTCCTCCCACTTCACCCATCAAGGAGGATGGCTTTTGCTTCCCATTCACCCCCCTGGCCAGCAAAGTCTGGGCTGACGTGTCCCCAGACTTCTTAGCAGAGCAGGATGGAAGGAGCCTGAGTTCCTCCCAGCGCTGGGATCAGCCTGCTCAACCAGGGGAGGGTGCAGAGTGCTTGGGCTTGGGACCTGACTAATAAGCTGAAACAACAACAACACTTCTCTACCTTAGATTTTTTTTTCTAGAACACTTATTTTTAAACCTAAGTCCCTGGAACCTTGGGCACCATGAAAAGCACCACTTTTGGAATTAGAGGGACCCAGCTCTGAATCCTGACTCTACTACTCACAGGGGAGTGGCCTCCAGCAAGTCACATCATGTCTCGGCTTCAGTTTTCTCATCTGTAGAGGTGGAGGGATAACCATGTCCAGGCGGCAACAGCTGTCTGTGCAATGAAACAGAGCTGGACCTTTTATGGTCCCAGGGTGCCTCTGCCTCCATGGTGCAGGCTGGGCAAGTCCACATGATCCTGAATCCTTGACATGTTTTCCCAGGCTGGCAAGTCATCCCCATCTTATTCTTATTTCCAAGTCTAAACCCAAGGGTACTCTATCCGTTCACAGGGAAATGTCCTTGTACTCCAAGATCATTGGAGCGGGGGTTCTAGAGAAACAAAATCACTCAGTGTAGACAATAAAAAACAAAAAGATGAGCTTAGGACCTGAATGATTCAGATAAGGCCTTGATCTATATACTTAACGGTTCCTTAGATGTGTACAGTCATATATAACATATATAATCTCATTAAACATTTTATATTAATTTTATGTTGCAAGGATAATATTCTGAACAGATTGGATTAAATAAAATGTTAGAGTTAACTTCATTGCCTTTTTCTTTTTTTTCTTAATCCAAGGATATTTTTTCTATTGATTTTTAGGGAGAATGGAAGAGAGAGGGAGAGATAGAGAGAAACATGGATATGAGAGAAACACATGGATTGGTTGCCTTCTGCACGACCCCTGACCAGGGGAGGAGCCTGTAACCAAGGTATGTGCTTTTGACCAAAATCGAACAAGGTACCCTTTGGACCACAGGCCAACGCTCTAGCCACTGAGCCAAACTGACTAGGGTGCTTTTTCATTTTTTAATGTGGCTACTAGAAAATTAAGAATTACACATGCGACTTGTATCTATATTGCCTGAGGGATATCTTTTGTTTCCTTTACAAGGGATAGGTACACAGTAGGGTCAGCCCAAACAAGGGGCTTGTTATCTGATCCATGTGTACTTGCTCAGATACTTCAGAACCCAAACCCCAGTGTGGATGCAGCTACAGAGTACTGTAGCTGGTAAAGGCCTCCATCAGTGGGGTCAGAAGTGATCTTTAATTTACATGTGACTCAACAACTTCTGTTCACGGGTCTTCTTTCTCCTCCACCTACCCCTGGGCAGCCTCTCTCCAGATTTCCTGTTTGCATGCCTGAGAGAGGATCGGGTGGCCCAGTTAATGTCATTTACAAGTCATGGAAAGAGGCTTTAGAAGAAAACAACCCTGTCAGCATATTGATCTCAGACTTTCAGCCTCCAGAGAACTGTGAGGAACTATTTCTGTTGCTCACGCCACCCAGACTTCAGTACTTTTTTCTGGAAACCCTAGCAAATGAATGCAGCCCTCAAGGATGAACTTGCCCTGGGCCCAGTTTTGCTGCTGCTCAACCTGCCCAGCTGCAGTCCTGTGACTGAATGAGGCAGCCAATGAGCTCTCACGGCTGGAAGCCCAACCATCCAGGTGTTCACTCTCCCTGCAACCATGGCTGGAGCCACCGGCCTGGTGGAGCCCTCCCCTCCCCTTTGCTGCTCTGGCACTTCAGCCAGCTGCTTCTTTCTGCTCTGTTAGCTCCTGGAGGACGAGGTCCAGTTCCTACACCTGCTGTTTACTCCGCCTTTTCCTTCTGAGTTGGCAGCAAGAACACAAGGACTTGCCCTGGCTTCTCAGAAGCAGAGAGGCAGCCATTTTTGCTCTGAAAGTCACAGACCTGGGAGCTGCAAGAGTCCTATCTCTGGTGGGACAGGCCCCCAAAGAGCAGATGGCGCTGGTGCCAAGAGCCAAGAGAAAGCTTAGTTGTCATCTGAGGCCTTAAAACTTTTACCATGACTCAGCAAAGCTGTGTACCCAAAACGTTATCAATCATGCTTCATAAATAAATCATTGAAATGCACAATGTACTAGCTGAATATTACTTTAATTCATAGCGATGTGAATTAATTACAAACCCCACTCCATCCCCTTCCCAAATGGAGAGGCGAACGCAATGGACTGCCCTTGATGGGCCTTGCAGTTGGGAAGATGCCCAGCGTGTGTTCATGGGAGGCTGTGAGAGCTGAGGGGCGCTGGGGCTCTTTGTACCTGTCCTTGTCCTCCTGTGACTGCAGAGATCTGGATGCGACAATCCCCACCGTCCTCTGTGCTGCGCTTTTGAGTCCCAGGAAGGCCTAGCTCCTTCCCGTATGCAACACCAGCACTGGCCTCAGAAGGGCACACCGGGACATGCCAGCATCACTCTCCAAAACGAGGGACTCGTTGGGAACCAATAGCCTTGGATTATCTTGGAATGTGTCATGTAGAAACCACTTGCCAAGTGTCTTGTTTTCTTGAAAGAAAACCTTTTTTTTTTTAAGAAATAAGAGTGACCACAAGGGAAAATTGAGATGTTTACAGATAAGGTTCACCGACAGTGGATATCTTTAGGGGTTGAGACCACTGGTTCCATTCCAGTGTCCTGCCCCATCTTTTGGTATTGGCATATATATTCATTTTCTAGTAATAATAAAAGAGATAAAGCCTATATATGTCTCCTTTCCACCCTGAATCAGATGCCCTGCACCATGGCGGTAGCCAACCATCCATCTGGTTCCCGGATGGCATCCAAGCCCTACGACCTGCCAAGTCAAGACCAAACAGACCTGTGGGCTGGAGAGAGCAGCCACAGGAGGGAAGATCCAGGTGCGGCTTCTGGCCAGGGAGAGGTCCCAGGCCGAGCAGGCTGGGAACACGCCCTGGGCCGCCTGGCCCAGCCTAGCCTTCTCTGCCTTACTGACCTGTCCTCCTCCCGGAGGGCTGCTCCTCTCCCCAGATGGTGAAAGGCACTGTTTTCCCTGAGAGTGCAGCAGTGTTCTCTCTCTAAGGCCTGAGGGGCAGGGCTGAGAGGAGTCCGGCCACAGCTTTCTGCCTACACCAACCTCCGTGAAGTGTGTGTCATCCCTGCAGCCCCGCCCATCCCCTTCCCATAGCCACTACTCCTCTTACTCCCACGGACAGATGGATGGACAGACAGAGCTTGTGTGTTTGAAGGAAGCAGGAGGAGGGATCTAGGGAACAGTATTTGCCAACCGGGAGCCAAGTGCTACAGAAAATAATCTAGCTGAATCGTCACAAAAGCTAGGGGAGATTGATGTACTAACCTACTTTTCAAATGAGGAAGCTAGGGCTGAGGATGTAAGAAATTAGTCAACCAACATCATATAGCCAGTGAGTGAGGACGTAGGACCTGAATCCAGGTTTTCTGACTTTGAAAGTCATGCTTGCGCTTTTCCTCCAACTACATCCTTCATGGTTACAGTTAATTCTAAGACTCCCTTCTAAAATGTACTTCTGTGATCTGAGAGGCTCTTGTGTGTGGCTTTGTGATGGATGTAGGTATACAGGTATACGCCCAGCTCTGTGGTCCAGAATGTTCTCCTGCGAGAGTTCCCGCAAGGGCTCACCCTACAGCTTGAGAAGTGTAGAACAAATGGGTTGTGTGGCTTTGCCATCCTCCTCACTAACGGTGACCTCCCTGAGCATAGAGTGTCATCTCCCTTGCACCAGCCCCTCACCCCAGCCCTCGGCCACTACAGCGCATCTGTTCCCTTTAGTAGAAGTTAAACAAGTGTTGCACCTTGATCAGAGTAAAACTATGAATGATGAGCCTTTAAGTATACGTCCTGCTGTGAAGTCTCCATGTGAAGTGTGTTAGGATCACATCTAATTTACATCCCCCGGCGGCCCATGTGATGACGGGGCTCATGGTTCTTTGAACATAGTTTAAGAAGCTCTGGTAAGTTGGGGGGCTTACTCCCTGTTTTTACGCAGCCAAGAGTGACGTTGCTGGGTTCAGCTGGGGCGGGGTCCAAGGTGAAAGCAAGGAGAGCAAACTTGAAAACGCTGAAGAAATTTGGTCCAGAGAGGCAGACCCCTTTGAAGAGCAATAATCAGGGACAGAATTTACCAAATTCTCTTTCTCTCTCCCACCTTTATGATTTTTGTCATTATGATAGATCACTGAGCTGTTATGTACATGCATTTAACTTGACTCACTTCTTAAGTATTTTGGCCTCATGTCAGGTAATAATGGTCATGAATTACTTACCAGAGCTATCTTTTTCTAAAACACCCTTGAATTAGGACATGACAATTGAAATGAAAAGTAATTGTATGGATGTAAGCCATATGACACGTCACATTTTGGTGATGGAGGTCCAAGGGGATGCAGACCTCCTTCTCCTTCCCGCACGGGCCCTCTGCACTGGGGCTCTCAGACTGGAGGCTGCCAGCTCCCCTTCCCAGGTGTGGGGAAGGACAGTGCATTGCAGACAGGCCTGAGTTATAGCCTGGCAGCTCCCTCGGTGACAGGAGTTTCATCTCCTGAGAACACAAACTAGCTTGGTGTTGCTTTATGAGCAGTAGCCATCTTCACAGAATCCCAGGTCTGGATACATGGTGTGCTCCCAGGATAGAATATTTAAAAATAAGACAGTTTCTCTAAACTCTGGGGAGCGAGGGTGTTAAAATTCTGCAGCCTCTTCCTCAGCCTGATGTGTAGGAGTAACGTGGGCCCACCTGGGATGGCTGGTGCCCCTGTTGCCTCTCGGGATTTTATGAACTGGCTTTAAAATAGCTGCACATTTTCCAAAACTTTAATTTCATGTATCTTATTACTTGATGCCCTGAGGCTCTTTCACAAGCATGCTGTGGTCAAAACTAACCGTAGAGAGAAGTTGGGGGCATCGGGGAAGGGGGAGAGGCTGACTTGGGCAGAGGTAAGTGGCGAGAAGCAGCTGAATTGATTCAAGGACCAGGAGGCTCAGCAGTGAGAAGGAAAATAATGTCGAGGCCCAGGAGCCCCCCACTATGTGCCCTTTTCTGTCTCAGAAGGTGGACAGAAGAGAAAATAAAAGAGCTCCTACTGAGATGGGGGTCTTTATAATATTTCTGCAAAGTAAACCATTTACCATGTGCTTTTCCTGCCTCAGTCAACTCAGGAAATTTGCTTTGTATGTGCCGGTCAGATAGGACTCTTGATTACAAGTGACACAAGCGCCATCTCAAATTGTCTTTGGCAAAAGCAGAATGTGTTGCTTTGCAGAGGCTGCAAGGCACAGGGGGAGGAGGGCTGGTTTCAGGCATGGCTGGGCACGAACCTCAGACAATGTCCTCAGGACTCATTTTGCCTTCGTTTTCAGTTTTTTAAAAAGTAGTTAATTAATTATTTTTTTTAATGAGTTGGCCTCTTCTTGACTTTTGTCTTTGGTTTTAGCTGCAATCCACTGCCCTTCAGCTTTATGGCAGATCCAATGCAGGGCGGTCACAGGCCATTTCCACCAGGGTCAGCCCTGGCTCTGACTTGCAAAGGAGAAAACCTGAGGGCAATGACCGGGCATTGCATTTGCTTCAGAAAGATCGCTTGGCAATGTTTATACCTTGAGGGGCAAGATAACTTATGACTTTCCATCACCAAAACACACTTAGACTATTAGACTTCTATGCAGTTTATAAAAGATACATTAAATAGATGGGGAAATATTTTTAAAAGACTGCAATACAATAGCCCTTTGCAGTCCCTGAGAGTCTTGGAAACTCCTCCTGGACTGGGCTTCCTGTGGCCAAGGATGTGCTGGCACAGGGGTTCCTGGTGACCCCAGCCCGCCCTCCGGGCTGTCTCTTCAGCTGTCTCCTCCTTTCCAGCCAATTCCGCTAAACTGTTTCCCTTTCAGACTTTCTACTTTTGTCCTCTAATTTATCTGACAATATAACCCAAGGATACGGGCCACATCGGAAACCAGCGGGACCTGGTTTAGAATTTCCTGACGGAGAATACAGAATAACTCAAACTTACTGCTATACACTGGCATTTGTTTCCCCATAGAACCTTTAAAGCAAAGTCGATATCCTTCAGGTATCTGTCTGGAGGAAGGGTCTCAGACAGCCTCCCAGGGTCACCTTCAGCTCTGAGACTTGCTGAACCGCACGCAGCAATCTGCCCCGGTCGCTCGTCTTCACGCCGGCTCCTCCTCCTCCGGCTGGCTCCTCTGGTCGAGGCCATTAGCAGCCACCTCCTCTCCCTGAACACACGCCAGCTGCTGATTGGCTAGGAAAGCCACAGTGCTGCTGCCTGTTTATCTCAGAATAACACAAAATATGGCTGATCTGACTCTCTGGGTTCACCGAGGGCTTTCACTGTTCATACCTCATGTCATTAGATTGCCAGACACTGGCATGAGAAGGGCTGAGAATATGAGCATTCTTGGTATGGCTGCCTAACAGCACACCCCAAGCACAGAGGCTGCGAACCCCCATGGCATTTATTTGCTACGCGGGTTTGCAGTTTGGGAAGGGCTTGGTGGGGGAGGCTCATCTCTGCTCCATGAAGAAGGAGCTGAGACAACCCGCCTGGAACTGCAGGATCAGCTTCCAGGATGGCTCACTCACCCCGTGGGCAGCGTGGTGCCAGGGACTGCATCAGAGCAGATGGCTGGGCCCTAGAGTGAGCATCCCGAGACATCAGGTGAAAATGTGCAGTTTTTTAAGAGCTGGGTCTGGACGCCGGCCTCGCAGAGTTTATGCCAGCTTCTCCTGGTCACACTGTCCCAAGGCAGATTCAAGGAGAGGCACAAAGGCCCACAGCTCTCAATGGAAGGAGCGGCAAAAAGTTGACTGTATTGAGGTGTGGAAACTCCAAGAAGCTTAGCAAGCTAGCTGAGACCGCTTTCCTGTACACCTTTGAGGTGCCTAGTTCACTACCACCCTCCCTGAGATTTGTTGTTTATCAATGGGGTGTCCCCTGAGGCCCTTTGTTACTGCGGAACTAGGTACCCTAGGGTTTCCCTGGTGTATGTGACTAGCGCGCCCTGAAGACCTGGAGAGCTGCCATCCTATGACTTGCTCCCAGGAACTGGTACTTGGGTCTGTAATCGCTGGGATCTGCATTCCTGGAGGACTCTCTCCAGGTCACAGACCAGGGTCCTGAGCAGGAAGCTCCTCTGATACCTTTCATGTAGGTGGGTTATTTCTCTCCTCTGGGCCCAGCCTCCTGTGAATGAGGAAGTGAGTGATGCTCATCATCTGAATTCTTGTGATTCAAGGCAGGGCAGGGATGTCCAAACTTGGCCCCTCACGCACATCCCATGGCTTGTCTCCGGGTGTTTGGATCCCGGTTTTAGCAACTGACACAAGTGTGTGGAAAGATGTGGCTCATTTTGTGATTGACTCACAATCCAAAGACACAGACTGTCTGCTTCAGAGTGGAGAGGCTGAGCTCCCGAGGGTCCTGAGCTAACGCAGGCGGGGCCACAGGAAGCTCTCATGAGCCCATCTTACCTTCCACGGCTGCTGCAGGGGCCAAAGGAGAGCGTGGTCACAGAGGAACTTCACCCCGGAACACTTCATGGCAGTGTCAGGGACATTTTTAGTTGTCACACGTGGGGCGGGGGTGTGTCACTGGCATCAGTGCATAGAGAGCAGGGATGCTGCTACACACTCCACAATGCACAGAGTTATCCCACCCGAAATATCAGTAAGCACCGAGGCTGAGACATCCTGCTCTGTCCTATTGTTACAGAAGACCGGAGAAGAACCAAGCAACACTTGGAGGGATGGAGTTACATTTATTATTATTACGCGCGGGCCCAGAGAAAAATGTCTAGAATTCTGGGCAAAGTCACACAGGAAGTTTCCTGTATTTATACCTTTTTACCCTCTTTGTCTCCCAAATATGGGGTTTTCCGCACCCCTTTGCAAGTGCTTAAAGAGCCCTATATGCTGGGGCTTTGAGACTTCAACCAAAGGCTTGGCTAGGTACCAGCACTGATAACTTCATCTGGGGAAGGTTTAATGGCCTCTCTGAAATGGGAGTAGTCTTATTTTCCTTACTATTTAAGCAAGCAAGCATTTACAGAAGCCAAAATAGCAGAGTTAAAATTTCAAACAGCAGTTTTTATATAAGATGGATGCTTCACTATCACCCAAAGGAAAATTTGAACTTATCATTTACATTGACTCAAAGTGGACATTGTGGTTTGAGTTTGTAATACTGACTTTTCCTTTCTGGGGTATGATTTGGTATTTGTATGGCAACTGGAATCTCTCTGCAGCTTGAGTTAATGTTATAAGGTTCATTCAAATTCCCAGCCCACATTACCCTGCCCAAGATTTCTGTTTTACCTGTCCCATGTCATTCATATATAAAATTCACCTTCAGTCTCAACTATGAGTAGGGACACACACACATCACGTACACTAGACAGTGTGTGTGTGTGTGGGGGGGGGGATTGAGGTGGAGTAGGAGATTTATAATATAGCAATATCCCTGTTCTTAAGCTTTCCACCTGTCATGCTAATGGACCACTTGTAACCAAGTGAGCTGCAGCAATGAGTGTATGAAAAGGGGAGAGTGAATGGGAGACTATTTTGCAATGGAATGTCCTGCAAATGAAAAAAGTCAAGGAAATTATTTTCATACTTTTAAAAATTATGACTTTTAGGAGGAAAAAACTGACATCAAACCATGTATACTCATCAATACATATAATTCAACCAAAGTTTCATGAAAAAAATAACTTCATTACATGCATTGCTTTTGGAGATTTTTCTTCTATTTTCCTTTGTAAAAGTTCTACAGTTCACTACACTAACTGCAGGAATCAGCAACATCTCTGACCTGCAGTTTGAAAATATGGCAATGGTGATACCCTAGGGTAGAAGCCTAGGCTGCAGAAGGAGGTTGATGTGTGGGAGACTGAGGTTGTTGGCGCGGGTAGAGTTGGGCACTGCCAGCTCTGATGCTACATGACCATTCACAGTGGCACCCAAGTTCCTCAGCGCTTGTGGGACTAGCGGATCAGGGAAAGGCTCTTCTACCCAAGTGTTTCGTGAATGGAGGCAGGTAATCAGAATGTCACTAGATGTCTAAAAGGAGGAGGGGGAAAAGGCAACCTCAGAGGTAGGGTTTTTCTCTGAGTGGACGGTGTTGATGGTTTGTCATCCTTCGAGGCCCACAAACCCATGGCTTGAAGCACAGGTGGGAAATCAGTGTTGAGGAATTCATTCTTTTGACTAATATTTATTCAGCACCAACTAGCTTAATGCTGGATCTACACACTTATATGTTTGGTGTTGTTGTTCTTGAGGCATCCTAGCCAATCTAAAACTCAATACTTAGGATTCACAGCCATAGCCGGGGCACGATCTGATAACATTATCTCCTTTCTCCCATACTTACCTTCTGCGTTAACATGTGATAAGTCAAAAGCAAGAAGACAATTTAAAAATGTAAAAATCTGAACTTTTTATGTAGAACTTTAAAATGGTTCCTGATGCCATTATCACATCGATTTCAGGGCAAGATCATCTAACTCAGGTGAGCTCACATGCCTGCAATGGTACTGGGAGCAGGAGCACCCCAGCGCATCTGCCATCCAATGATGGAGGACTCGGGGAGTCAGACTCCGATGATTATTTCTAGCATAATGTCCAAGCGCTGGGCACTCTGGGAGATGCCTGTGTTTGAAAGGTCACAGTTTATTTACCTCTTTCCTGGCTCAATGTCCACTGGCAGCTCTGAAGGTCTGTCTCCGGCTCCATATCAGTTGGCAGAGTCTGGAGTCTGTGGGTCCATGTGTGAATCCTGGTTCAGTTGCTCACCAGCTTTCCCATTTAGATTTCCATTTTCCATCTATAATAAAAGGCTCCGGAGAGGATTAAAGTAAGTGTTGAGCCTGAAACACAGAGTAGAGTACCTGGCACAAGACAGCTTTCTGAAAACAATACCTCTTTCACAGTCCTTGCCTTTTCCCTTCCTCCCTGTGTTGGTTAGATGGTTTATTATTCCCCACTCTTCGGCCCTTGCAGTGTGCTGTTTGCTCTATAGCACTGATGTTCCTTTCACTAGAGGCAGAATATATTTTTCTGCTCCCCTGATGTTGGGCTTGGCTACTTGGTCTGATTCAGGCTTGGCCATGTGGCTTGCTTTGGCCATTGGGATATTAGCAGATATGACATGGGTGGAGGCTCGGAATGTATTTTTATGATTGAGCTCATTCACTTGCACTCCCACTTTTTACCATGAGAACAACACGTCTCAAAAAGCTGCTGGGTCGAGGAGGGTGAGAGATGTGGAGGAGCCCTGGACCCAGCCTGCAGCTCGGGGTGGAGGCCAGCTGAGCCCAGCCTCATTCAGCTGGACCCCAGCTGATCTTCCGATGCAAGAGGGAGAGATAAATGCTTATGACTGCATGCCTCTGCGTTTATGTAACATCATTGTGGCAATAGCTAAGAGATAACTGCATTATAGTTTTCACACTCCATAAAAATGCCGCATATATTAAGTAGGAGAGAAAGTAACTGTTCCGGGGAAGCAGCAGAACAAAGTGAGTCACTGGTGCACAGAAGGGACCAGAGTGCTTTTCTTCTGCGGAGCCCTGAAACCGTTCCGTGGTGTCACGTCCTGAGGCTTCCCCTCCATCTTGATTTGTGGGTGGGAGATTTCATGTCCAAATGAAACTGCTTGGAGATGCCACTGTTTCCTTCAAGAGAGTGATGCTAGGATTATGGTTTCTCTGAGAGTAGGGCCAAACTATTTATTAAAAAAATAAGCACATTTCATGCAAAACCAGGATGTACTGATTTTAGAAGAAAACTGATTCATATTGGGTGAGGTTATTAGCTCCTCCAGGATCATAAAGTAGCCTGAGCCATCAATGGTGGAGAAACTAAGGTGTACCCCTAATGTGCATGGGACAGACCCCCGTCCCTCCACTTTGCAGCCAGCAACGGAAAGGGAGCACCACCTTGCACAGCTCTGGGAGACAGCATTCGCATTGCACCTGCAGACTAGTTTCCCAGGAGGAGGGTTGTGTCCAAGCAGATGGCGGGTGGGGGGACGGGGGAGAGACACTGGAAGAAGCAGAAAGAAGAGTGGGGCTACAGGAAAAGAGGGATGGAGGAGTTCAGGAGGTAGGGTTAGGGGACCTCAGGCTCTCAGAATAGGCTGGGTGGTTTATGTCTGAGCATTTGTGAGCTGATGGGGTGAGTGAGGTCTAGAATTCCAGCCATGCTCCACTCACCAAGCCAGGTGTCCAGGTATGAGGCTGTGTCTGCCTCAAGCACCATGGAAATGGAGGAGGAGTTTTCTTTATTTCTCTAGTTCCCACAGGAGCACAGCATGAACTAACAGCTGCTCTAGGAGAGAACAAAGCACTGCCTTTGTGGGACATCTCCTGAAGGCTGTACACTCTGCATCTTGTTCTCCCACCCCCAACCTTGTGTGGGGCAAGGAACAATGTTAGTCAAATAAAGCCACACCTTCCGGCTCATCTGTGTCTGCCATAGGATACCTTCTTGATCCTTCTTCAGTAAAGCGTCCTGCTGAGTTCAGAGCCGGCTTCTGCTGGGAAGCCAGGGCGGTGGTTCTCACAAAGAGGAAGCACCTGCTTCCTGATCACCTGGCAGCACCGAGCCCTCCTTCTTGGATTGCTAGAAGGAGTGGTCTGCAGAGCACCGACAGTTCCTCAGACCTGAGGGACTAGGGTGTGCATCTCCGCTTGCCCAGAGCCCCCGCTAAGGAGTGAGGGACATCCCCGGTGGGACAGAAGGAAGGGAGGTTCCTGACACTCCCTGGTTCAATTCTACTTCAAAAGCAAAAATAATACTTAGCTTTTAATTTTGTTCAGAGAGCGCCTACCTCTGAGTTTCCTAGCTTTATTTCTCTTTCCTGTGTATTACACTCAGGATAGAGCCAACTTTTGTGTGGCCTGTGCTTCCACAATTTGGAGGGCCTGCTTTATGAAAAAAAAAAATACACTGACAATATAGAATTAGATTAAATAAAGAAGTGAGTCTTTATTCAATATGAGACTGGACAAGGTCCTGAAGCTTGAGTTTATTAGTATCACAGTACTTCTGCCTTAGACCCCAGTTGACTTAATTGTTCCCCCTTTCATCTAGGAGGGTGATTGATAGGCAGCAACCAGAGCCTTGCTGACAGGTGGGGGGGGGGAGTGAAAGCCCCATCCTGTGTTGGGGGGGGGAGGGTGTCTCCCCCTTTATGCTCCGCTGTGCCCAGGCAGGCCAGGCCCTGAGGACGAGGTCACAGGCCCTCAGGGGACACCAGCAAGGGCGTGGCCAGGCTGCTTGGGTGGAGTCATTCCTCTGGACCATAAGAAAGTGGGGGACTGATGCAGAGGTCTCTGCGTGTGTCCCATGCTACCCTCAGCCTTTGGTCCTCCCCTGGAGCGTATTGGTAGAACCACAGGGAGACTGAGATAGTCTGGAAGCATCTACTACCAATTCCTTTTTTCTCAAGGAACAGTCCCCCTGCAACCTTCCTTTTCTTAAAGTGTCCACAGTTTCCATTCTTTTTGGTAAGAAATGGTATTTGGGGTTTCTGCTCTGCTAACTAATTTAAGAGAATAAAGGGGAGCCCTTCACTGGCCACTTACTCAGCCCTCAGAAAGCACATGGCACAGCCCAGGGGTGGAGACCTAGGAAGCCACAGCCAGCACACTCCTTTTTCAGAGCCCTCGTTTCAGACAAAGGTTGGAGTGGTTGGTCATCCTCTGGTCACTTCTCTCAAGAAGAGCCCGATTGGCCTGGCTGGAGCCATGTGTCCACTTCTTGCTCATGACAGACGGGTCACTTCGATAGCCGTGTCAGGATGGAATAAAATGAGGAGGTGACATTCTGCAAAGGTTAGAGGAGAGCTGCTGTAGGGTGAGGAAGTGGTGAGGGCGGCGCACGCACTGAACCTGGACTTGAGGAGTGGAAGCACCTTCTTTAGCAGTGCGTGACCTAAGGGGATGCACCATTCGATTAAATAACAGTGCAGGGAGCGAGGAGACAGGGCAGGGGGTGACTGGTGGAAAGTTGGGCTTCAGGAAAGGCCTGGCACATGGGAAGTGACCAGAGGCAAACCTTGGAAGAGGAGGAGGAGGAGGAGGAGGAGGAGGAGGAAGAGGAGGAGGAGGAGGAGAGGCTGAGCCCCAGAGAGGCATAGAGAGATGGGACAGCTAAAAGGAGGAGGATAGGCCCTGATCAGAAAATGCATTGAGGTCACTGGTGTGTGCAGGGAGAACTCTGACTTTCAGCCTGGAGTTTGTCCTATAACTAAACACTTTTATACTAGCCATTTTCAAAACTTTATCCAGGCATCCCGGCCCAAAAGGGGTCAGAGAACAAATGCCAAGGAGAGAGCAATTTCATATCTAACAGGGGAGTTTAAAGCTCTGAGGAACATCCTCTCAAGGGATTAGGGAGAGCTGAGGTGTTGGATGGTCATAGGCAAAGCTTGCCTAAGCAGTATTTGTGGGGAAGGCCACAGCCAATTATGAGAGATGGGGTCACAGGAAGAGCAAAGGGAAAATAAATCACTTCTGGATTTTAGAGGCAAACAAACTCGTGACATCACACAACCCTTGGAAAGACATGTACCAAATGGCAGGTCACAGTGAAGGTCGGGATCTGCACGGCGCATCTCCACAGGCTTGAAAGGCGAGTGTTGTGGCTGGATTGCAGCCCATTCTTCCTGCAGGGTTTCTGGCATCATGAATCATTAGTGTGTCCAAACTATGGGAAGAGTTCCTTTTCCTACCAGATTCTTCAGGCCCAAAACACATGTAATGAGCAAACGGAGGACCACGGGCTTCAAAAGGGAGGCTACTGAGACTGGTCAGTGAGGACAGGGATTTGCTTATTGTCAGAGGTGGAGCAGAGGTGAGTGGCCACATCTTTCTTCCTGCAGACGGCATGCTCTGTGGCTTCTTGCCCTTTCTCAGTCTCCCAAGTTTCTTCTCTCCCTCACAGTTGAGACAGGTATGTTTCTTGTCCACACCCCCACAAACCATTGGGCTCTGCCTGAACCACTGCCCTTGGGCCCAAATCCATTATGAGCTTCTGAGCCTCATTCAGGGGTTGCTGCCCTTGGCGTTTTATCCCACTAGAAACCTGCTGCTCTCATGGGAACAGGCCAGTTTTATTTTTATTTTCTGCTGTTTTTAACTACACAGAGAAGTAGAAAGTACCTGTGTGTCCTTCACCAAGGAATATATTTTTAGATAGCTCCCACATGCCTCTCTCTTTTTTTACTTCCAAAACTCCTATGTTTATTCTTGGAAGCAGCCACTGCTGCTGACTTCTCGCTTGTACCCAAGTAGGATCACCGAGCCAGAGTCCCTCGTTACCTGTTTTATGATGAGGAAGGACACGCAGTTCTGCTTTGCAAAAGGACACTGAGCTCGTATGGAATGCCCTTGCTTCAGCTCTTGGCTGCTCCAGGTGAGGATTTCTTGACCAATTTTAGACCCTTCATGAGCCCTCTGGGAATGGATTTGAGGATCTTAAGCAAACACACAAAACTCACAGTGATTTGAATGCCTCGGATCTGCTTAAATCTTTGATGGTTCTCATGCTAGAGCCCAGATTCTTTAGGCTTATGTAAAAGGCCTTCATGATTTAACTGCAGCCAGATTTTCAGGTCTCTACCTGTTCCACCACGACTGTGCATTCTACACTGCATGCATGCCACCTCCCCAAGACCAGCTGGCCAGTTCTCTGTTTTCTTTCCCCATGTTTGGCCCTCAGCTGGGAGTGTGCCCTTTCTCCCCTCTCCCCAACCCTCACCCCTGCCCCGCTCCCCCAGCCCCAATCCCACTGGCATCCCTCCCAGCAAAGTTCATGGCTTGATGCTCATCCATGAGGGTTCATTGTAATTATTTGCTCACGTCTATCTTCCTTGACTGTGAGTTCCCTGAAGAAAGGTGCAGGCTCTTATTCTCTCTTTGAATCCTTAGTATGGAGTCTGGCCAGTAAATATTTGATGAACAAAATGAATAGTTCAGCAAGGGCAACTTTCCCTGAGACACCAGAAAATCAGCACTTTTTTAATGGACACGTGTCACTACAGGGCCCAGATGTTTGGGGAGGGACTCACACCTTTTTTCCTTCCCTTGTCTGGCCCCAAAAAGGCCAGAATTCCCAGGAGGTCCCTAATGCCTCTCCTGGTGATCTATTTCCTGTGACCAGCTAAAGGGAGCTATATACCATTGCGTTTTCTTTCTTTTTTTTTCTCTCTTGGAGGAAGTTTGATTCTAAGCCAATGCTTTCTGATATAATTATCCTACCAACCCCACCTTGTCTTCTGATATTAGTTTTAGAGGTTGTATGGTTCTTTCATATCTGTGCTTTTTATTGACAGCTGTGTCACCTCCTTTTGGAAGCAGGTAGGGTATAAATAATAAATGAGAGATAAACATCTGTTTCACAACAGTCTTGCCCCGATAAAGCAAGAGGTTTCCCATCCTATATATGGGTGTGTGCTTCTGGAACCTTAGGTGCACACCCTGGTTTCTCTGTCACACCACAAAGCAATGACGTCTCTGTCCCTGCTTATGTCATCCCTAGCTGGACACAGGAGAGAGCCCTTTGGTTATGTCCTTCTCCAGAGCATCTCTCACAAATTACAGAGAAGTTTCTGTGCATGCAAAGGATTTATTTACCTTCATTGTGGATGGACCACCCTACCAGGTTCTTTGTAGAAGATTCTGAAAAAAGGAGGTGATTAGAAAAATGTTACAACTCAGAGTGACCACCTTTTATAGATCACTAGACCACACACACATACACACACAATTTTGCATACAATTTCAAGGGGGTCAAGAACCCCAGTTTAAAAACTCATTCTCTATAGGATGACTTAGGATGCTGTTCTAGGTCAGGGATGGCTACATCCTAGTCATGACTATATAATATCTGGATGAATATATATGTGATAAATACCAAGGAGATGTTAAAACAGAACCTTGTGATGGTTTTACTGTATGTGCTTTAAAACTGCCCAACTAAAGAAGCATAGTCCTGATACAAATTAATCAATGGAAGAGAATAAGGAAAAAAAATCCAAGTAAATTTGGAAACAATATGGATGATATCACTCAGGATTCAATCACAGAAGCAGACCAACTCTCAATAATATAGATGATTGTCAATACAGGTGATTTGGGCCCAAGAAACATTTAAAAATATGTGGAGACATTTTTTGTAGCCAAAACTGAGGGGCAGGTGTTACTAATATCTGATTGGTAGAGGCCAGGATGCTGCCAAGAATTCCACAATGCATAGGAGAGCCTCCCATACACAGAACTATCCAACCCAGATGTTAACAGAGATGAGGTTGAGAAACACTTCTATAAAGTATTTGTTACAGGAAATAGATCTCAAGCAATAGTGGAAGCTTATCGAGAAGTCTGTACAAGGCTATTTGCCTCTGCTGTTAGGGCCTGAGTTGCCACAGAGCAGTCAGGGGAAAAAGATGACCTGGAGCTGGTGAGGAAAAGGACAAACTTGGAAGCTATGAGAACAAATTGGAACCTGAGTCTATCTGTCATCATCTTGACCCATGGGTGACCTGCGGGAGAAGCTGGTGCCCTGTCCCACAGAGCTGCACCTGGCCCAGGACTCAGAGAAGCTGATGGAGACTTGGTGGGAGCCAAGGAGCTGCAGTCCTGGGTGTTGCTGCAGCCAACAATACCCAAGAACACTTTGTACTGTACAGTGACCTTCCAAGCATAATCTCTGCTGTGTCACCTCCACCTTCTTAACTTTTCTTGTAGCTATTCTAACCTGGACCATACAGGGAAGGGAGTTTTGGAAAATACAGTTCTAGCTTCGCTAGTTGACACCACACCAATATTATAAGACAGTGTCTTACTAGTAAAATAGGGTTAGAACAACCTGCATCTGTTTGGAAGACAAGAAGCATAAAGCCTTCCCTAATGCACATATATAAATAAAACAAAGAAAATGGAGAAAATCCATGAAAAAAAAAAGAGAAACAAAGTTGTAGTTATTTGCAGATGACAGATACTGTGTATAGAGAACCCAAAGACTCCATCAGAAAACTCGTAGAACTGACAAATGAATTCAGTAAAGTAGCAAGATGCCCAGTGGTTTCGGGGGTGGGAAGTTCAGGCATAAGCCAGACAGCAGGGGAGTGCAGAGCGGCCCCTCAAAGGCTTTTGTGCTCCACAGACTCCTGGTGGTGCTGGAGGGGGAGGCTTTCAAAGAGATACTCGCTCAGCCCAGCTGGGGGTCCACCAGCCTGCCGAGGTGAGTCAGGTGTCGCCCATCTTCTTGACAAATTTCACCTCCTCGCCCCCGGAAGTGGTTCTCCAGGAAGTCACAGAGCTGAGGGTCAGCGAGGGGAGAACTCAGGGCCTGCAGCTCCAAAGGCCTGGTTCAGGTTCCTCTCCAAGACAGTGGTGGCTTCCTTGGCCTCCTGCATTTTGCCCACTCACCTTGGGAAGGCTTCAGCACGTCCTGGAAGAGAATGCGGCCACCCACTGATTTTGAATCTTTAGGAGATGCTGGGCACCCTAAGGCGGGCTTCTCCTGGCCAACTCAAGGAGGAAGTGGCCACTCCCTCCAGAGCCAGATGGTGGAGTCTGAAATGAAGCCCAGAGCAAGGTAGGTGTAGGAGGCCCTCCGAGGCAGGTTAGCCAGGCGGTTGATGGCAGCCTCCACCTCAGTGGAATAATTTTTTTCTTCTTTTCTTAGTGGAATAATTTTGACAAATTTGGGAGCTCATGGTTGTTTGGCAATATGCAGTTAGGGTTGAAATGTGGTGTTGGCTGGTCTCAGAGGCTGAGGATGGCTGAGGTGGTTCCAAGGTGACGACTGAAGGGGTGTCCCTGGGTCTGTTCTTTCCAAACACTGTTGAAGCAAGAGACAGATCTAGGGGACTCCTGGGGTACCGTCTTTGCCCATTTTTTAATTGGATTGTTTGTTTTGGTGTTGAGTCATATAAATTCTTTGTAAATATTGGATATTAACTGCTTACCAAATGTAGAATTGGCGACTATTGTCCTCCCATTCAGTGGGTTGTCTTTTCATTTTGTTGATGGTTTCCTTTGTTGTGCAAAAACTTTTTAGTTTGATGTAGTCCCATTTACTTGTTTTTCTTGTTTTCCTTGTCTGAGGAAATAGATAAGAAAAAATATTGCTGTGAGAAATATCAGAGATTTTACTGCCTGTGTTTTATTCTAGGAGTTCATTATTTCAAGTCTTACATTTAAGTCTTTAATCCATTCTGAGTTTATTCTTATACTAGGGGCCCGGTGCACAAAAATTTGTGCACTCGGGGTGGAGGGAGTCCCTCAGCCCGGCCTGTGCCTTCTCACAGTCTGGGACCCCTCAGTGGATGTCCTATGATGGCCCCAGTCTGCCAGGCGCCTTGTGTGTGTGTGTGTGTGTGTATGGCCACTGGGGACCTGCCCCCAGCCGCATCTGAGAGTTGGAGCAGTCCTCCTGTGTGTGTATACCTGCTGGGGGTCTGCCCCCAGGCACACTGTGGAGGCTTGGAGCAGGCACCCCCTCTATGTTGATCTCTCAGACTTTTGCCCTCCCCTGCATGTTGTTCTCTTTTTTGAGCTGTGGCTGGGGCTGGGTGCTGCCTGCCTCCCAAGCTTGCCTACTGCCCATCTTCCTCCAGCCACCAGAAAGCAGGGAAAACCCTGCCTTGTGGTCAGGCCAGCCTTTTCCTGCTCCCTGATCCCCAGAAGGGACCTGGGAAGCCGCCAAGCAGGCCGCCAACTCTTTCCCACTCACCCGTCCCCTGCTGCCTTCCTTTCCCACTTCCCGGTGCCGTCAAGGGGTCTGGGGAGCTGCCAAGCAGGACCCCGGCCCCTGCAGCCTTGCTTTCCCACTCCCCGATGCCCCGCAAAGGGCCTGGGCAGCCACCAAGCAGGCCGAGACACCACCCCCCCCGCCGCCTCTTTCCTGCTCCCCGTCCCACCACCTTGCTTTCCCAC
>PVJC01007812.1:0-50272 GCA_004026665.1 Murina feae
ATCAGGGACTCCACAGAACCAGGGGATGAGAGGAGAGGGAGGGGTAGCGGCAGACGTTGACAGCACCAGGCCAAGGTGGGTGTGGGCAGGGGGACAGGGTTGGGGCTGCAAAAGCCAGCAGCCAGGGGAAGGAAGGCCTACACTTGCATGAATTTTGTGCATTGGGCCTCTAGTTGAAATATAATTTATATATCACTAGGGGCCCAGTGCACGAAAATTTGTGCACTCAAGAGTTCCCTCGGCCCAGCCTGTGCCCTCTCACAGACTGGGACCCCTCTGGGGATGTCCACCTGCTGGCGTGCCTAGTCAGCCTGGATGAGGGGCTGATGGCTGTTTGCAGGCTGGCCAAGCCCCCCCAGTGTGAACCCTCACCCCATTGGGGTGTGGCCAGCCTGGATGACGGGCTGAGGGCTGTTTTCAGGCTGCCCACAGCCCCTTCAGGCTTTGGGTCCCTACTGGGGTGCCTGGGCAGCCTGGGTGAGGAGCTGAGGAGCATTTTCAGGCTGCCCACAATCCCTTCAGGTTTTGGGTCCCTACTGGGGTGACTGGGCAGCCTGGGTGAGGAGCTGAGGGGCGTTTTCAGGCTGCCCACAGTCCCTTCAGGTTTTGGGTCCCTACTGGGGTACCTGGCCAGCCTGGGTGAGGAGCTGATGGCTGTTTGCAGGCTGGCCAAGCCTCCCAGTGGGATTCCTCACCCCATTAGGGTGTGGCCAGCTTGGGTGCAGGCCTGAGGACTGTTTTCTGGCTTTCAGGCTACCCACAGCTCCCATTGACCCAATGTCCCAGAAAGGCTGGCTGAAAGCAGGTTTCTGGGGTTTATTTATCTTCTATAATTGATACACTGTTCCTTTAAGCTGAGGCCTAGGCAGGCAACGAAGCTTCCTGTTGGCTTCAGCTCTGTGGCTTCTATAATTGAAAGAATGTTGCCTTAGTTAGAGGCTCAACCGGCCTAGGCAAGCAGTTTCCTCCATCACTGGTGCAACGGAACCTGCTGTTTGCTTCAGCTCGGAGGCTTCTATAATTGCAACAATGTTGCAAATATGTTGTTGCCTGGAACTGGGAGAAGCCAAGCCAGCTGGTAGACAGTTTACTCCTGCTGCAATGGAAGCATCTGTTTACTCCAGCTCCGTGACTGCCAGCCTCCATCTTGGCTGGGTTAATTTGCATACAGCCGCTGTCATTTGGCTGGTGGGCATGGCTTAGGCGTCCCATAGAAATGGTCAATTTCAATATTACTCTTTTATTAGATTAGATAGTATGTGTCTGTTTTAAGTGTAAAATTCAATGATTTTTAGTATATTTACAGAGCTTTTTAACCATCACATCAATACCTGTGTGATCTTAAGAAAGATATTTATCCTCTCTGGACCTCAATTTCTTCCTCTGCAAAAGGAGGCTAATACCTTTTGTATGTGCTTGTTTTGAGAATTTAATTACATTACAAAAACATGTGGCATATGTGTTTGTTTCTTTCCTTCTACAGTCATTCTTAGGATGTGGTGCCCATCCTTTCTAATCTAACTGAGCCTGAAATCCTTGATGCTTGCTGGCTCCATGTTTCCTGTCAAGGCCCCAGTTCTTGCAAAACTTGGCTCAGGGACACTCTATACTCCTACTTAGCACCTCTACCCCGAGGATACAATCCTTAGCTCTGAGGCCCCAACTACAGTCTTCCCCTGTGTGGCAGGCAGGCTGCTAACAATCCCTACCTCCTGGTACTCATGTCCTCTTGTAATTCTCTTCCCTTGAGTTTTAGATGAACCAAATGAACAAACTAAGGCAGAAATGATGGGATGTCACTTCTGAGACACAAAAAGCCTGTGTCTTTCCTCATGGACATCCTCTCCTATCTCTCTGAGGGAAGCAAGCTGCCACACTGGGAGAGGCCTGTGGAGAGTTGGTGGTAAGGAACTTCTGCCTCAGACCAGCAGCCACGGAGGACGGAGCATGTGCACAATCCCTCCCCAGTCAAGCCTCCACATGACCACAGCCACAACGGACACCTCACGGCAGCCTTCTGAGGGACCCTGAGCCAGGGATCCCCAGCTAGGCTGCTCTAGGATTCCTGACTCACATAAACTGTGAGATAATAAATGTTTGGTGTTTCAAGCTTCTAAAAGGAGTAATTTAAGGGCAATTTGTTACACAGCAATAAATAACCAATACACCCACCTTCTAGTACTCTAAAAAGTAAAGGGTCAAAATCAGGCTGACCACTTTGAAAAGGGTCCTACTCTGCTCAGTGCCCAATACACTGTTGAGGATCAAATAATTAATGAGTAACATCAGCCCACACTTGGCCTTTAAGAACTTACTAAAATTTTACTTGCTCATGGCTGCTTTCTCTTCTTCCCATGCTCTGAAAAACTCACAGCAATCCATGTGTCCCATCTCTCCTGGGAAGGACTCACTACTCTTCCTACATGGGATTTAGTTTGGTTGCCTTGTGACCTCAGCTCTCTAATGTGTTCCAAAAAATGTTATGATTTTGCAGACTCTCTAGCTTTTGCTCATTGTAAGAGTAGAAGCAGTGTTCTCCTGTGGCTTTCCACATCTTAAGTGGAAGTGGAACCCCACACTGGGTTTGAATTCTGATCTCTCTCTTCCTTTCCTTCTGACCAGATTCTATAACACAGGCCCCAGAAAGTCCACATAACCAAGACAAGGAAGCCTGGGTTTATCTTTTGAGTGCTAGGTCGATAGCTGACTGGCCCCACAGATTTCACTGACCTGAGAAAGCAGATATGCCTATTGACCAAAAGAGTAAGAGAAGAGGATTCTTAGCTGTGGGATTTGAAGACCATGAAGGCTGACCTTCACCCACTGCTGGAAATTCCCAGCATTAAAGTCAGTAATGAGTTTGATGACACATCTGTTGAATTTGGGCCAGCACAGGGGGAAACAGTAAACTTGGGTGCAGGATATTTGGGTTTTTATTCAGTTACCCACCAATTTGGCAGCTTGTCTTGGGCTATTCAGTTCAAAGATCTGTGCATCAGAGTCATTACCTGTTAAAGAAGAACTGGGTGAACTCCCTTATGACAACATAAAAACTGAGTTCCAAGTTTATTGGTCTTCTTTCCTCCTCTGATTTGCATTTGTATTACTCTGGGCTCCTTCTGCAGATTCCATTTTTACCCTGGGCTCTAAGCAGTGGGATTGACCAGTTAAGTCTTTAGGAAGGTAAAATAGAAGTACAATAACTGTTTTCTTTTCCACACAATTTTCCTGCTTCTCCCACCCCAGACACCAATACATAAGTTACAGGAGTGAACACATGATTACTTATTGCAATTGACCCTGGAACAATGTGGGGTTAGGAGTCCCAGCTCCCTGCAGTCTAAAAAACATAACTACTAATAGCCTACAGTTGACCAGAAGCTTTACCACTGACATTAACACATACTTTTGTATGTTACATGTATTACATCTATAGTCTTACAATAAAGTAAGCTACAGAAAAGAAAATGTTATAAGGAAGATAAAATACATTTACAGCATTTATTGAAAACTAGAGACCTGGTGCATGAAATTTGTGCACGGAGGTGGGTGGATCCCCTCAGCCCAAACTGCACCCTCTCCAATCTGGGACCCTCAGGGGATGTCCAACTGACAGTTTAGGCCCAATCCTGTCAGACATCCCTCTCACAATCTGAGACCACTAGCTCCTAACTGCTCACCTGCCTTCCTGCCTGATTGCACCTAACTGTCCCCGCTGCTGGCCTGGTCACCCCTCACTGCCCACACTCCCCGCCAGTCTGATTGCCCCTACCTGCCCCCTCTGTGGGCCTGGTAGCCCTACTCAGTCTGCTGCTCAGTCATTTGGTCGCCCCTCACTAACCCCCCTGCCAGCCTGGTTGCGCCACACAGCCTGTTCAGTAATTCGTTTGGTTGTTTCGGATGCAATGGTCACTTAGCCATATATATATATATAGCCTGCGTATAAGTGGCCCGTGCAGTGCAAACCTGTGCTGTTTGAGGGTCAGCTGGACTTTAACCCTCAGTAACAATGACTGGTCTGAGAAATGAACAAAGGAGAGCCCTTCTCTCGGATGACTGTAAAGATTCTGGAGAAGGTAGTTTTCCAGCTGTTTGCTAAGCCCAGAGGAATTCATTTGGGAATGCTGGCTACCACATGGACAGAACCTGGCTGCATAATGAAACCAAAACAAGGACCTGGAGAGAAAGAGGGAGAGGACTCTGGCAGGGTGCATCCTCGGTCCAATTTCTAAGACTCTAATCTTGCAGTTCTTTAGTGTCTGTGAGCAAATCAAGGACTCTTCCCACGTATGAGTCCACAAATAAAGCTGACTTGAGTTTTACTTACTTGCAACTCAAACAATCATTATAAATGCGAGAGGTTGAGAGGATGTGGAGGTAATTAGAACAAGTCCTATAGGATGGAGAACAAAACAAAAGGCTTTGGACTAGAGTGATGGGACAGTTAAAGGCACAGGATCCAGAGGTCTGAGGTGAAATATCCAACTTGATTCCTGTCCAGATGTACATGGTTGCAAATTGACAACTAGTTCTTAGAAGGTGGAGAAAAAACAGAGGTTACTTTTATGCAAGATCCTTGTCAAACTCTCAGGGTATCAAGCTGTATTTGTCCGTTAAGACCAATTGTTAGAGCAGCCTGTATTCACTGAAAGGCCCAAGGAGTAACCTGTGCTGTCCCCGACGCCGGCAGCCTCTGCTGTGTAAGTGTAAGGTGGCTCTGCAGACAATGTCATTGATTAGATTGTCATATTACAAAATTCCAATGGCAAGTGAACTCAGAGCAGCGGCATTGTGTTAGAGGGGAAAGCATGGGTGCTGGGAAGCATGCAAAGCGGAGTCAGACATTTTACTCTCTCACCCAATCCCCACTATGTGCAAGGGTGAAGGGTGTCACCTCGGTTTTGGAACCGAGTCACTAACGACTCCTAAGGGGATAGAGCCCATAGCCTTGGCCTTGGTCTCATTAGAACTAAGCTCTAGCCAGATGAATTAATCATAGAAACGAGCACTTGTCTATGTAACACACATTCTCCCAGGGCACTTAAGCTCTGGGCTTAAAGCAAAGTTACATTAATAGTAGCAATCCATATTTTGCTGCATTTTTCTACCCTGCTTGCTATAACGGAATATCCATTCCCCAACAAGTTCCCAAAAATTACATCTTGGGACCTCTGAGGGGATTTTACAATGCACAGAAAGAAGCCCTGATAGCTGCAGTAGGGAGTCCACCTCCATTCTCCTTTCCATCCTCTCTTCTGCCCCTTTAATGTCACCAAAAAGGACTGCCATTTTGTCCTTCAGATGTCCCAATGCACCAACACCACACTCCATGGAAGTAAGGAAAAATCTTTCTCTAACTCCTAACATCCACTGACCACTAGCATTGCACCTTGTGAAAACACACACACACATGTACAGACACACATGCATGCACACACACCTTACTAAAAAGATCTGTCACATTGATCTCAAAATATGTCACACTGGTCTCAAAGAAGAAATGTTACACCCCAAATTGTAAAGGGGTCCTTTGGACAGAACACTCTTTTCCACTCCCATATGTAGCTCCTTCTCATATTTCCCATGGACCTGGATGTGACTCTGTGATGCTAGTGGGAAACCAGGCCCCACACAACCCCAACACTGCCCTCCAGTTCAGCACCTCCACCTGCCAAACATGCCTCCCCTCCCTGTCATGAAAATGTCCCTGGGTTCCATAATTGATCCATAGTTCATAAGCCTTGTGCTTCACTTTGATGTTTTGGTTGCATGCACACACTTTCTATTTTGCATGGCATAATAGATAATAAAGCATTGCTACTCAGTCCAGTCAGACTTAACAAGGAAGACTCCTTGCCTCATCTTCTTTGAAGAACATGCTCACACTCTACTGTTCTCACAGTGTAGTGAAGAAGATCAATGCGACAGAAATCATCTTAAAATGACAGACCAGAATTTAATTTTTCCCTGTTCCTCACCACCCATTTTATGGAGATATATATATAAAATAAGAAAGTCTAGCTGCAAAACAAAATAAAGCGATAGTGGGTTGGGACTCAGGCAACCCACCAACCAGGAAAGTCAATCTTTAATGGAGTCCTACAAGTTCCTGGACCACATGGTGACGTTTTAGATTCAAATTCAGACCTTAGATGCCAGGCCCCCTTATCTTCCCACTCCTGTGTTAGGGACTTTCTTATACATTATTCTGTTTAATCACCATGATAAAACTGCCAGCATATTTGGAACAAAATATACTGTTATATCTTTTGTTCTCCAAGTAATAAATGCTCACTCTAAAAGAAAAAAATCTGATAAAAAGAGACATTTGACAATCATCTATAATTCCTGTGCCTAGAGAAAAGTATTTTAATATTCTGATAAATATGGTATATAGTATTCTCCCATATTTTCTGTGCACATATAGCATATAATTTATATTATTACAATTTTAGAGCTACATTTTCCTGTATGAAATAATAGTAAGTATTTTTCTAGAACATAAAATATAATTTTTTCCCAATACACTAAGATTTGCAGGTTCAATCTCTAGTCAGGGCACCTACAAGATGCAATCAGTGAATGTATAAATAAATGAAACAACAAATCAATGTTTCTCTCTCTCTCTCTCTCTCTCTCTCTCTAAAAGTCAATCAATACATAAAATTTTAAACACAGAGATACAATTTTTATAACATGTTAAGGTTACATAAAATTCCATCATATATTGTACACCATGAAATATTTAGCAGCTTCCCTATTGCTGATGAATTAAGCCATTTCTTATTTTTAATTATTGTATGCTTTGATCAACAGTCTAATAGCAAAATCTTTGTACATAACCATGATTATTTCTTTCAATTGATTCCTGTGTAGCGCATAAAAATATTAAGACTTTTCTTCTTAGAAAAGCTATATGGGTATTTGGCAATACCCATTTCTATGGCCACAGGCGGTATAAAACAGGAACAATTTCTTTGCAACACTGCTGGTATTTTTATCTTTGCTGATTGTTTGGAAGAATAAATAACTTTCAATTGTTTAAAATGTGCAATTTTTGACAATTATCATTAATTATTTTTTTCACAGGTTTACTGGCCATTTACTTCTCTTCTTATGTAAAGTAATGCTCACTTTTTTGTCTCTTCTATAAACTTACTCCTCTTTTTCTTGTTGATTTAGAAATGCTTTTTAATAAAATTGTTACCCCAGGACATGTTTTTTATTGATTTTTCAGAGAGAGAGAGAGAGAGAGAGAGAGAGAGAGAGAGACTAATGTGAGAGAGAAACTTCCATCATTTGCCTCCCAAACATGCCCTGACTGGGGATCTAACCTCCAACCTATGTATGTGCCCTGGCGGGTAATCGAACCCACAACCTTTTGGTGTAGGGACGATGCTCCAACCAACTGATCCACCCATCCAGGCTGAAAATACTTTTTGTTAAATCACTCATATGCATCACAAATATCTTCTGATTAACTCTTCCATAGATACCCAAAATATCTCCTAGTTTGCCTTTAATATTATTCAGTATTCAATATACATAATTTTTATGATAAATTTTATGGAGTCATAGTATTCCATATTTTTTATGATTTTGGACTTTCATATACACTTGCAAAGATTATTTTTTAAAATTACTTTCTTATTTTTTAGAACTGTAGTTTTATTTTCACATTTAAATATTTATTTTGGGTGTGGTCTGAAGCAGAAATCTACTTTGATTAAACAATTCTTCACTATTAGGTAATTCATTCTCTTCCCACTGAGTTGAAATGCCATTATTATCACATTAAAAATTCTGTTATATTTCAAGTCAATTTCTATTCCATTGCATTTGTTTAGCACACAGGGTCTGTCATCATTCTTGTGTCTTTTTTCCTTTATTCGTCTCTACCACTGGGGAAAAGACTCCTTTTTCTACACAAAAAGTTCTTAGATCTGTTTTTAGATCTCCTTGAAAAGCAGAGTGAAAATAATGATTTGCCTTGGATATTTTAAATTGAAGAGTGTCATTCTAAAGAAAAGTATTCCTAAAGTAATAGACTTCAATCCTAGCGTTTTTGTTGCTATTAGCCATTAGCAGCTAAAAGAAGGAAAAAAACAGTCCTGTCAAAACACTTGTCTCTCCCTTTACTGAGCTACATGGAGAGGAGGGAGTTGGACAGAGAGCAATGCTATCCAGTCTACATAGATGAGGCAGAGAACAGTGACCTGTCCACATGGCCGTTCTTGTCTCTTGCTGCTCCTTTAACAGGGTGGAATAAGAATCCACTTATGACATTGGGTGGTGTAAAAAGGCCTTTGACCCTGCACTAAAGACCTCTATCACTCACTGTCTTGAATCTGTTTCTGGTCAACCCAGTTGGCCCGAATGGAGCCCTAATGAGGCTGGGGTCACAGGTTCAATGCCAGTGTGTCCTAATTACCACAAACTCAACAGTCTCAGGGCCTCAGCTTGCACTTCTAAACCAACCAGCCATGTTGTCTATGCCCAGCTTCAGCCCCACAGGGGACAGGTGAGAGAGCAGAGACAAATCAGAACAAGTTTCCCACCAGACTGGCCGCGCACCAACGCCCTGCTGCTGGCAGGGCTGTAGCAGGGTTTGCGTATGGGCAGCGAGAGCACGTTTTATATTGGCTCAGCGGCCATCAGTGACTGGGATGAACTCCACCCCAAGCCACAGAGGGGCTGCCAGGCTTCCCACTCAACGGATTTCCTTGAATTCAGAGGATAGAGATGCGTTGAGGTGGGAGGGAGTGGGTTCCAGTGCTTCAGCAGGAATGTTTTCAGTAACCAATGATGCTAGGGGAACTCAAAAAATTAAATAGCAATATAACCCTTCTTTTCCATCTCATTATGAAGTAAATCAAACATGCTAAATGTGGAAAACCAGGAAAGAAAGAAAACACCCATTCTAACCAACACAACACAGGCACAATTAGAAATTTTAGACTCACTTTTCATTACCATTTTAATGCATTGTGCAAATAACATTTTACAGGAGGAATCAACGTTTTTAAAGAAAGTAAAAATCACCTACCGTTTCTAATAAAGAGGCTATTTTACATTTCCCCCATTGATATCTAGTCCTCCTAAACGCAGGGGCCCTCAAAGCTGCTGGCCCACCATCTCTACCGAAGATCCAGGGTTAAAATCCCCCAGGAAACAGAAGACAACCCCGTGTTCCTGATTGCACTGGCATGTTACATACTAAAGAAGTTTCTAATCACAAGTATTCGGCATGATATCATTTGGAAAACATCAAGAGGGGGGGAAGTCCTCCTGCCTGATGTGAACACAGCAGAATTGGCATTCCCTTTTAGAACATACTGTGACTCCTCATGGAAACACTTTGCGAAAAGCCAGTCATATATCGTAGCCCCCAAGTCTGAAACCATGGGTCCCTCTAACCACACAAAACAGCTGTGCCCTTGAAAGAAAGGTCATCTGCTGCAGCCGTGTTTCTTTTTACTTTTAAAGAAATGTCAGGCTGTGTTTTATGCAGTCCTTATGACAGGGTGCTGTTTATTGTATCAGCAAGCTGCCATAACTTCAGGATGAGGAAACTGCCATTATTTGGAGAGTATATATCTTTCTGACTTGCAGGAAAGATGAAAATTAAGAACGGCCCTTTTGAGGAGTGGGTCTAAGTATTCTTTGACAGTCTCCTACAATATTTCAAACATCTTCGTCAGACCCATAAAACCTGATGCTTGCCTCACTTAGCCCAGCTGAAGCCGTGTTGGAGTTAGGACATTTATCACAAGTGTGGTGTGAATGCTGCCACTTGGCAGATGTTTTTGAGCAAGGATTTTAAGCCAGCTTGCCTGACGTCCCCAAGGACAATGAAGTGTACATAACAAAATCATACTACATTCGGAAATAATAACAGTAGCTAATGTGCATCATGTGCTCAGATCTGTGTGAAGCGTTCTACATGCATTATCTCAATTTGTCCTCACATCTAGAAGGTCAGCATTAGTAACCCAGATAAGAAAATTAAGATGGAAAGAAATCAAATTACTTGCCCCAAGGTCACACTGCTGGAAAGCCAGGGTGCCAGGATTCAAACCCAGGTCTCCTCACCCTGAGCCACACATGTAATCAACATGTGTCCGTCAGGAGATGTCTCCTACGCGCTGTGGTCCCACAGAATATGTTGCTATTACTGTCTAAATTGTATCAGAGAGATTAAGTTCCTTTGCCATGGTAACACAACCGTGCGACAGCCTGCATTTGAAACCAGATCTTTGTGACCTCCAGCTCCAGACTCTGGTGCCAAAGTTCTTGATCTTGAGAGTAGAGATGAGAAGCAAAGGGAACGTGAAACGGTTTTTAAAACCTGCTCCAGGTCTTGCTTGTCTGGGATCAATGAGGGAGGGAATGTGATAAAGTCTCTTGAGAGTTCTGTTTAAAATCCTTGTCAAATCCTGTTCTGATGTGTTCTTATGTTCTAGTGTCAGTGAAATTTTAGGAGCGCCAAACTGTTTCAAAAATCAGGACCAAGCTTATGCGGGGCAAGCCATTCCTAAGCTAAAAGCAGCCTGTTCATGTAGGTTAGTCAAGCAAGCGGTACCTTGCCCAGATCGTGTAGCTCGTCCTGGCCCAGTGCAGTGTAGGCAAGGTCTCCTGCCAACTAGAATTCTCTGTTGGGATGGGGAAACCGTGAAGTTCAGATTGAGTAGGTGAAGTGGCTGTGAACCTTTCTTCTGCTTAGAGAAAAGGAAGTCACAAGGGAGGTAGACAGCTGACATACAAATTTACTTTCTCCTTCCCCTCAGCTCGCCTCCCCCTCCCCCCACATTCCCAGTCTTTGCCCAAACTCCCTTTCTCCTCCCTCCTTCCTCAGCCACCCCAGGGTGGGGGAGAGAGCCAGCAGGGGGTGGGAGCTGACTGAATAGGTGGGCTGGCTTCTAGCCTGTGCTCCCACACTCACTAGCTTTGTAACTCTAGACAAGTCGCTTAACCTATGTCTTTCGACCTCAATCGCTTCATTTTTTTCCCCAGCAGATTTGTCTTAAATGCCAAATGAAATGTTCATATTTCATCGGTGACATGAAGAGCTAGGCCAAATGGTGTTTGCAGTCCTTGCTAGGTTTAAAATGCTGTGACTCTCCCCTGCAATGATGCCGTTTTCCCTTTCTTTCTCATGTCTTCCTTCATTCTCTCCTTCTTTCCTCTGTAATCTGCATTTCAGCCCACCTCTAAGGTTCTGGGATGTGGAAGCAGAGAAATAAAGATGGGGAGGAGAGAAATTCGTAGGTGTGTGGAATCTTCCTTTCTTAAAATCTATCTTTTTTCCTTCCTCCCATCCTCCTTTCTTCTTTCCTTTGCTTCCTAACCTTATGGTAATTTTCTTTGGCTTTTCAAGAGAGTATTTCAGGGAATAAAGAGACCTCTCTCAATTCACATCCTCACCCAGGCAAACATTTAGAGTGTCTGCGAGTGCCAGCATTTTGTTAGGCATGGTAATTACAATGGCCACGGATGGGAGCTGGGAAATATTTGCTCACTTTGGTTTGTAAACGGTGGTTCCTGGGGGAACAAAGGAGCTGATGCACACTGTAAGCACCTGTCTCGACAAGAAGGGCCTGGACCAAGCACCCAGCCTACCTTAAAAGTGGCCGTTTCAAGAGTCCCCTGTAAGAAAGCCTTCCAGATAGACCAGATCCCCATGGCCTCCAAGGACAGTCAACAAGTGCCAGCTCTGTATGTGTTGAATGCATCCAGACCTCCTGCTTGACAAGAGCTTCAAAGGGCTTGAGAAATAGCTAGACCAGTCCTGCCCAATAGAACCTTGTGCAGTTATGGAAATATCCTTTCTCTGTGCAATTTAAAATGGAGGCCAATGGCAAAATGGCTATTGAGCACTGGAAATGTCACTAGTGTGACTGAAGAACTATACTTTTAGTTTTATCCTATCTGAATTATTTAAATTTAAATAGTCATTTGTGGCTAGTGGAGCAGTGCAGATATAGTAAACACCACAGATTAAGCAATAGGACTCCTAGACAGTCTAGAGCAACTTACACAAAATGGAAGTCAGGTACATGGTATAAGATGATGAGGGTGTTGAGGGTGATCAAATCCTGAATCAGGAGGGAAAATGCCAAAACAAGGAAAAGGGTAGGATCTTAGACAGTTTCAGATGTCCCTGGCTCATAGTAGCTCTCCATTGGATAGATGCATGGTTGCTAGTGGTCTGGCTAGGCTCCTTGTTCATTATGAAGAACAGAGACTTGCCCACATTAGCTTAAGCAATGGTGGCAGTAGTTGTGGAAAAGCTATACTGTTCTAGACAAGGATGAAGAACATTTGGACCTCCAAAACCAATCTACACTAATAAAAGAGAAACATGCAAATTAACCATCACTCTGTCACTCCTCTACACCCACCAGACACGCCCACCAGCCAATCTGATGAGTATGCAAATTAACCCAACAAAGGTGGCAGTTAATTTGCATACATAGGCACCCAGGAGCCTTAGTCCCAGGAACATCATTGGCGCCCAGGTTACTCTGAGGTAGGTCCTGTGTGGGCCCTAACCAGCCTAGGAAGGGCCTGAGTCAGGGAGCTCCCAGGTAGGGCCAGGCCTGCAATCGCAGCCAAAGGCTTTAGGCCTGGGAAGGAGTGGAGCTGGTAATCGGAGGGAGATGAAGGGCCCCTGCCCAGGCTCCAAGGCTTTAGGCCTGGGCAGGGGCCAAGCAGGCGATTGGTGTGAACTACAGAGGAAACACCTTTTCTGACCTCTCATTGGCTAAACTCCCTGTATGCCACTGGTACTATTCTTAGTAACTTGGATAATAAGAATCCAAAAAGGTGATCTAGGGTTTTTCCACCACACTCCTGGAGAAAAAAAATAAAGGTCCACTGCTGGAGGACTAAGAAATGTCATATCCTGCCCTAGCTGGTTTGGCTCAGTGCATAATGCCTCAGCCTGTCAACCACAGGGTCTGGGTTCAATTCTGACCAAGAGCGTGTACCTAGGTTGCAGGCTTCTCCTGGCCGAGGCCCAGGTCAAGCCTCATGCAAGAGGCAACCAATCAAAGTGTTCCTCTCACTTTGATGTTTCTCTCTGTCTTTCCCTTTCTCTTCCACATTCCCTAAAAATCAATGGAAATATATCCTCAGGTGAGGATAGAAGAGAGAAAGAAAGAAAGAAAGAAAGAAAGAAAGAAAGAAAGAAAGAAAGAAAGAAAGAAAGAAAGAAAGAAAGAAAGAAAGATCATATCCTATGAAAGACACATTTTGAAAATGCCTAAAAAAGTTGTCATTTTTTCATGGTGAAGAGATTGAAGTATGTGTTGATGAAAAAACTTGGTGGCTGTGGTGACTGGCAGTAGCTACAGCAGTGGGGTGATGAGGCTGGTGCCTTCCCTTGATCAGCCTGCTCACCTCTCGCAAAGGGAGGCCAGACTGGGGCTTAGGCCTGCTCCCCAAGAGGAGCAGGGAGTGGACCTAAGCCGTCAGTAGGACATACCCTGAGGGCTCCCAATATGTGAGAGGGGGCAGGCTGAGATGAAGGGACCCCCCCTACCCAGTGCACGAATTTTGTGCGCCAGGCCCCTAGTAGATAAATAGAGCTTAATCTCATGGTGGTTAGATGGGTCTGAAACAAATTTCAGCAATCGTTTAAAAAATAATATGTCAGATACCAGTACAAACTGTATAAGCACTTCTCTGGATTTTAGCCATGATAATACCAAAGATAAAATTATTACGAAAGGGCTTTTAAAGAGTATATCAAGGGCAAGAAGACTAAGGGCATCTTCATGCTTAGGGCAGAAGTTGATATTGATTACAGATAGAAAAAGGACTATTTGGCTTCAGTTATTTTGTTTCCTCCTATTTTACCTTAAGGAGGTCAATTTCCATAAGAGAAAGGACCATGTAAACACTGTAAGAGAGAAGCCAAAGCTGTTTATAATATACTAGAGGCCAAGTGCACAAAATTCATGCAGGGGGTGAGGGGTCCCTCAGCCCAGACTGCACCCTCTCTAATCTGGGACCCTTCAGGGGATGTCCAACTGCCTGCAGTAGGACATTCCTCTCGCAATCCAGGACCACTGGCTCCTAACTGCTCACCTGCCTGCCTGCCTGCCTGCCTGATCAACCCTAACCACTCTATATGCCTGCCTGATCACCCCTAACTGCCTCTGCTTGCCGGTCTGGTCATCCCCTAACTGCTCACCTGCCAGCCTGGCTGCCCCCTAACTGCTCCCCTGCCAGCCTGACTGCCTCCGAACTGCTCACCTGCTGGTCTGGCTACTCCCTAACTGCTCACCTGCTGGCCTGATCACCCCTTAACTTCTCCCTGCCAGCCTGATTGCCCCTAACTTTCTCTGCCTTGGCCCCCGCCACCATGGCTTTGTACGGAAGGAAGTCAGACGTCCGGAAAATGTCTGGTTGACCCGGTCTAATGAGCATGTTACCCTTTTATTAGTATAGATGCCATTGCTCTCAGCACATTCAAGTCTCCAGGTCTACACAAATTATACCACCAGGGTCTTGTAGAAATAATGAAAGCTGAAATGCTATGGATACATTCTGAACAATTACGGAGAATGACAGAAGGCCCAGCAGTATGGAGAGGATTGAACAGTTTCCCAGTTTTCAAGAAAAGACCAATAGGCTTGATGGCAATCTATCGAACAATCAAAGTAGGTTTTAAAGAAAAGCGCTTGTGGACATACTTTGAAAAGAAAGCAGTGATCACCAAGAGTCAGAATGGGTTCACTAAGAATCAATCATGCCAGTTTACCCTCCATCCTTCTTTGGCACAGAGGATGGCAACCTATAAATTATACCACAGCATAGTGTTTAACGGGGCCTCTCATTAGAGTCCATCTTTGTGGACAAGATTTAGTAATTTGAGCCGAATGCTGGTACCATTAATAAGCACTGGATGGCTTTCCTCAAAAAGCTGTGATTAATAGATGACTGTCCACCTGAAGGGAGGTTTTTATATTGTGCCATAGAACAATTTGTTCTTGGCCTGCTCTGCTAAAAAGTTGCATGACTTAGATGAGGACAGTGATGGTATGTTTATTAAATCAGTGGAAGACAGGAAACTAGGAGGGATAGATAATAGATTTTAGGCCCCAAAGCTTCCCAGTCTGAGACAATGGGCCAATTTTAATAAATTTCAGTGTGAAGATCTGCCCTCATCCATATTGACAAACACCCCCTTTAGCTCCTTGAAAGACCAGATAGGGTGAAGCCAGGAAAACTTTGCCTAAGTAACTAAAACCCAGCTTCCACCATTTTCCATGATCAGTTCCCTAGAAACAGTTTGCCTTCCAGCCTCTTGACTGGTTTTGTTTTGTGGTCAGAAGAATACGTACAATATCTCATCTCATCAATTAGCTCTTATTAGAACTGACCCTCCGGATGACTCCTCAGTCTCTTGTCTTGGCACCCTGCTCCCCAGGAAGAAGTTTCAAGGTTCAGCCTGCAGTTAGAGCCCACAGTGCTTTCTTCCCTTTATGGTGAGGAACTCTCAAAACCAGTTCTTGTTATTTGCCTTGTGATGGGGCTGAAGAAAGCTTCTGTCCTGAGTGACCACGCTGGGCTTGTGTGGAGCTGCACTATATTCTATTCAGCAGGCTCTGCTTTGTCTGTGATGTCATCTGAAAGCCTCAGCAACATAGAAGCATGGAACATACTGAAGAATTTCAGAGGGAAGGTGGAGCAGGGGAAGTGGTTAACCAGGTAACTTATATGCGTATATACATAACCCATGAACACAGACAATAGAGTGGTGAAGGCCTGGGAGGGGTAGGTGTGGGGTGAGGGGGACAATAGTGAGGAAAAACAAAACACAAACAAACAAAGGGGACATCAGTAATACTTTCAACAATAAAAATAAATTTAAGAAAATAAGGAAGATGCTCAATGGATCTGTTTTTCTTAGAAATTAATAATTTTTAAGGAAGATGACAGTTGGAATAACTATTAAGGGTAACGACTTCCCCCAAATCACATGGTAACAAGAGCAGTAAAAAAATAAAAGCCTCAGGCAACGCTGCTTTGCCTCTTAACACTTTGGGAGAAGGCCCCTGTGCCATGACAGACAATGGAAGTTGTTTGCGCTAAAAAAAACCAGGAACACAAGCACTGGGCAGCAGCAGCTTGTGTTCAGCTGATTCTGAACCCAAAAGCCAGTGTGATCTTGAGCTCTTCTGTCAGAGATCCTGAGGGTCAGTCCTAATAGGAGCCAGAGATCATGACTCCATCATAAGGGAAGTGATTATTTTGCTTCTCCTTATGAGGATTAGACTATGCCGGAGACCACATGGAGTAACATCGATTTGAAGTCAACTACATAACAGAAAAATGGAAAGCTTTGAATGTTCATCTGAAAAAACCGTAATAGCTGGCTACATGTTTTAGATCTGGCACATGAAGAAAGATTGGAGTTATTCTAACTAGACAAAGCAAGTATCAATAGGTGAAAACTACAGAAAATCAAGTTTCTCATAATAATCTCTAACAATTAACACTGAGACTATCCTGGGTTCCCTTAGGATTTTCTGAATTCCATGTTGCTAGACATGCTCAAAAGGAGGGAATGCGTGCTCTGTAACATCACAGTTAGCATGCATGAGCCATCCTGTAATTAACTAGAAAGTCTTTAAGGCTTTTTACATACTAGGTTGATAATTTTATAACTATGAGTATATGCTGACTTAACTTGGGCAATTTTTTTTTTACACTCTCCTTGTCTACTATTCCAAGAACATATTCTGGAGAAGATATATGGCCTGTCTTCTTTAGTTTTTAAGGCGGCAGAGGAAAATTGGGGAAGATACAGCTGGTAAATATCTGCTGGGGTTTCCAAAATTTGCATAATCATTTGTAACAATCCTTCCCTTTATCCTGACTCCTTTGGGTCTTTTGAGCTATGATTTCACTCCTGTCCTGTTATCAGACTCTGGACAACACATCAGTTTCCCTCCCAAGCCTTTCCTCTTCACAGATGGGACCCACTCCAGGACGCTGTGGCCAAGCTTGGTGGAGGGGCCTTGATTACTCAGGCACTGAACCCGCACAACAACCTGACTGGCTGCTTCCTATTCCAGGATGAGAAGGGGAACAGAGGAAGGAGGGAATGATAACGAGGACGATGCTGACTAGGATCATCCATCTTCCTGCATCAGCCCATGGCCATTCCACTTCTGGGCCTCCTTCCATCCCTGGGCTTGTCTCTCTGGCTATACAGCCTCAAGGTGACTCCCTGCCTCTCTCCCGTGGCTTTGGGTTACCCTTCCCAGAAGAGCATCCTGTCTGCATTATTAGTGATCTCTGTCCAAACCACACGTATTTCATCAGTTCAGATAATTGCCTTCAGAGAGGGAAGGTATGATTATTTTAATTGTTCTTGCTTCATCCCTATTTCCTAAAACCTTACAATGTCAATGCTGGAAGGTACTTCTTGGAACAGATAAATAATACTGAATAATTTACTAGTCTCAGAGCATGCTCTAGAGAGAACCTATAATAATGTGGTGCAACCAGCTGACAATAAGGGATCTTTTGAAATCTAAAAATTAAAAAAAAAGGAGGGGAAGAACAGAAAGTAGAATGGTAGTAGGCAGGGGCTGAAGGAAGGGAGTCATGGGGAGTTCTTTTATGATTTTCAATTTTTAATTTTTTTCAATTACAGTTAATATTATCAGTTGCAGGTGGGGAATTATTGTTCAAATTAAGAAGATGAAGATAGATGGTGCAGATAGATGGTGGTGATGGCTGCCCAAGCATGTGAATGCACTTACTGCCACTGAACTGTGTACTTAAGCATAGTTAAGATGGTAAATGTTAAGTTACGTGTATTTTAACACAATAAAAATTGGAGGGAAAGATCTCAAATTTAGATTTGGACTCTGTGATTTTCAACTAGAACTTCTAATTGAACTTGTAGCTGCTGTTTAGACTCTGTCATCAGAATGCTTAACAAGCTCACCAGCCATTACTAAGGAGACTTCAGCACCCACAATCCTCAAGTGATGGAAGCTGCTCTTTGAGCAAGGGCTCGCCTTTAACTGAACCAGAAATGGGCACCCAGTCCAAGGCTAGTGAATCCATGGGCTGGTCAATAAGGTGGTCTGGCATAGAATAATCTACCCAACAGGTAACTACCAGGTCTATCTTCCTCTCCTATGAGAATTTGAAAAGGAAAATACGGAGAAATTCAGCCAGTGTGTTTGAGATACATACCATGTAAGAATACTCTCTGCCCTCATGGAGCATAAAGGGAAGTGGTTTTGCAGGCAAGAAAATGTTCTTACTGCAATTGCTGTGAACTTGTGTGATATGGGCTGAGGTAAGTGAAGAGAGGGTGCTAAGCTGGATTTGAGTTTTGGAAAGGTTGACAAGGGGACAATATCTAAGGTGAAACCTGAATATGAATTGAATGGTGAGAAAAGAGGAGAGAAGGCAGAACAACCCATATGAGGGTTGGACCAACATCAAGAGAGAGCTGTTGAGCCAATAATGTAAAATTACAATGCATCAAATGTGCAGGGGAAATGAGGTTAGAGGGACGTGAAAGCTTTATAAACACCATTAGCAGTCTTGTCTTTGTACTGAGGGGGAAAAGACCACTGAAGAGTTTAAAGCAGAAAAGAGGTGTAATTAAATTTATTTTTAGAAGAACCATTTAAATTGGAGAATAGAAAACAGATAAGAGAGAAGCAAATATGGAGTCAGGAAGCACAATTTGTACAGCAATAGGGAAGAGAGAAAGTAGTGACTTGAATTAAAGAGATGGCACTGGGCCTGGAAAAAGAGAAGGCTAGGTAGCTGAAATTAGGAGCTGGATTCAAAACAAGTTATGAAGCCCAGGAGGTGTCATCAAGAATAAGATTTCCAGACTCAGCAGTTAGGTGGGAGGTGATAGCATGCAATGAGGTAAAGACAAGCAGAAAGTCTAAAGGCTGCCTAGCATCACTAATCATGGGGAAATGCAAATCAAAAGACAATTAGATAACACCTTACACTTGCTGGAATCGCTATTATAAAAAAGATAAGAAATAACAAGTCTTGACAAGAAAGTGGAGAAAAGAGAACCCTTGTGCACTATTGGTGAGGAAGTAAATTTGTGCAGTCACTCTGGAAAACAGTATGGAGGTTTCTGGGTATTTATCTGAAAAAATCCAAAAACACTAACTTGAAAATACATATGCCTCCCCATGTTCATTGCAGCATTATTTACAACTAGAGGCCTAGTGCACAACATTCATGAATTTGGGAGGGAGGGGTCCCTCAACTCAGCCTACACCCTCTCACAGTCCAGGAGCCCTCAGGGGATGTCCAACTGACATGGAGAGCAAGCCTAAGCCAGCAGTCAGACATCCTTAGCACTGCTGTGGAAGTGGGAGAGGCTCCTGCCACTGCTGCTGTTCTTGCCAGCCATGAGCCTGACTCAGGGCTTCTGGCTGAGCAGCACTTCCCCTGTGGGAGCTCACTGACCACCAGGGTGCAGTTCCTGCATTGAGCATCTGACCCCCCGGTGGTCAATGCACATCATAGCGACTGGTCATTTCGCCATTCAGTTGATTTGCATATTAGCCTTTTATTAAATAGGATAGCCAAGACATGAAAACAACCAACGTGTCCATCAATAGATGAATAAATAAAAATAATGTGATGTGTGTGTGTATATGTGAATATTATCCAGTCATAAAAAGAAGGAAGTCCTACCATTTGTAACAACATTGATGGATCTAGAGGGCATTATGCTAAGTGAAATAAGACAAAGGCAAATACCATATGATCAAACTTATACATAAAATCTTAAAAAGCAAACAGATAACAAAAACAAAAAACTGAACTCACAGATACAGAGGACAGATTGGTAATTGCCAGAGGCAGGGGCGGGAGTTGATGAAGTGGATGAAGGTGGTCTAAAAGTACCAGCTTCAGTCATAAGTTCTGGGTGTAATGTACGGCATGGTGACTATCTATACTAATAAAAGAGAAAGATGCAAATTGACCATACCTTCACCACATCCACCAGCCAATCAAGAGCGAGTATGAAAATTAACCCAACAAAAGTGGTGAGTTAATTTGCATATGCAGCCACAAAGTGGCCAAGGGCAGGGCAGGATGCTTGCATCACCGCCATGGTGACAACACAGGCATTCGGCACCACCCAGCTGCTCTGGGCCTCTGGGCAGAAAGGCGGCTCCAGCCAGACAAAGGCGGTGCCAGCATCCAAGGGAAGGAAGACCCATTCTTGCATGAATCTTCATGCATTGGGCCTCTAGTAGTTAATAATACTGTATTATACAGTTGAAAGTTGCTAAGAGAATAGACTTTAAAAGTTCTCATCACAATAAAAAAATTTGTAACTGTGTGTTGATAAATGTTACCTAGACTTATTTGGTTATAATTTTGTAATATATACATATACGGAATTATGTGTACACCAAAAACTAATATAATATTATATGTCCATTATATTTCAACTAAATTAGGTGGAAGGTGAGACCTTCCCTGATGATCTATCCAAAGGTTTTAAGTCTCTTGCTTAAAACCTTTCTACGACTCCCTAATATACTAGTAAATTTTTTAAAAAGTCCACACTTACACCTCTGACTTAAAGGACTCACAGGCCTGGACACCCTGGCACAGTGGTTGAGTGTTGATCTATGAACCAGGAGGTCACCCTTCGATTCTCAGTTAGGGCACATACCTGGGTTGTGGGCTTGATCCCCAGTGGGAGTGAGTGCAGGAGGCAGTCAATCCATGATTCTATCCCTTTCTTTCTCTCTGAAATCAATAAAAATATATTTTTAAAAATAAATAAAGGACCTGGTTCTTGCCTGTATCTGATCATATCCCCTACATCTTTTCCTGCCCTTCCACCCAGGTCTTCTGTCAGCTCCTTGTCCGTATGGAGCTCTCATTGTCATCAGGGCCACCGCAGGGCTCCCTTGCCTAGAACATGCTTCCAAACATAGGCAGGTGACTGGCTGCTTGTCACCCAGCGCTGCACAGAACCATGGAGGAGCCTGAGGAAAGAGGGAAATATGTTCCTCTCTCTATGTTTTCTTGTATTTTTAAATGTTTAATATTGTTAAAGGACACTAAAGCAGTTGAAGAAATGCTGAAAACTTGTATTTTAGGTTCCTGGCTTCAACAGAAGCAAACTCAATCAATAATATATTTTAAACCTATTTCTTTGCTTATCTCATTTTTAGTGGCGAGAATGGTCATATTTGACATCTCTTGATCAAGTGATGATCTTAAATAATTTTTAATTAGCTTCAGCTTATTGATACTTTCTAATTAAAATTTTGATATTTTGTTTGTTTTTTTTTTACTTTGCTTTTGCTTTTTAATAATATTGTACAAAAATTGTATTATTTTGATTACTGAGGTTTTGGTGGCCCCTTAAATTCTGGCCTCAGTTCTGTGCTCATGCCTCACACAGCCCAACCCTGCTCAGCTCAAAGGCCATCTCCTCAGAGACCTTCCCTGTCGCTGTATCCAAAGCAGCCAGGCAGCCTTGCATTTGCCAGTTATTTTTCTACTATTATCCTGAATTCATTTTAATAGCACAATTAGTATTCTAAATGATCTTGCTTAACTTTTAGACTTTCTCTTGACTTTAGTCTTCAGACCCCAGGTGGAACCTCTATGCTCTGTGCCAATCTTATGCATCATCCTACCACATGTAGCACAGAGCGGCATACATTTAATGAAGTAATACATTCGGGATAGTGCGTTTCTAGATGGTCTTCGAAGACACAGACTTAAAGGATGTGTGGTATGAAAAGAAAAGCAGGCCCAGGGTAAACTCTGGGAAACAACAACATTGAAGGAGCGAATACAGAGGAATCTACAAAGGTAATCGCAATACAAATGGTGGTGAGGATGTGGGGCTCACAACTAGGAGCCCTCATTCACTGCCCATGGAAATGCACAATAGAATAGCCACTTGGGAAGAGAGTTTGGAAGTCTCTTACAAAACTATATATACTCTCACCATATGATCCAGCAATTGCACTCCTTGGTATTTACCCAAAGGAGTTAAAACTGTTTGTCCACACAAGAATTACACACAGGTATTTGTAGCCAAAACTAGGACACAACCAAAATGCCCTTGATAAATGAATGGGTAAATAAACTGTGGTACATCTAGACAATAGAATAGTATTCAGTGCTGAAAAGAAATGAGCTATTAAGCCATGAAAATACGTGGAAACTTAACCCATAAGACTAGATAAAGAAGCCAATATGAAAGGCTATATACTATATGATTGCTGTTATAGGACATTCTGGAAAATGCAAAAGTGTGGAGATAGTAAAAGAATTAAGAGGGATGAATAGGCAGAGCACAAAGGATATTTAGGGCAGAATGAAACTACTCTGCATGATACGACGATGGTGGATACATTTATCCAAACCCACAGAACGTACAACACTAACAGTGAACCCTAGCGTACACTATGGCCTTCAGAAGGTAATGATGTGCAATGTAGGCTCATCAGTTGTAACAAATGTACTACCCTGGGGGTATGTTGGTGATGGGGAGGATGTGTGTCACTGGGGGTAGGGAATATATGGGCACTCTCTCTGTACCTTCTGCTTCATTTTGCTGTGCACCTAAAACCTGCTTTAAGAAGTTAAATCCTATTAAAAAGAAAAAGCTGCTCTGGTTGGGTGGCTTAGTTTGTGGCAGTATTGTCCCATACACCAAAAGGTTGTGGGTCAGGGCACATAACTAGGCTGTGGATTCGATGCCCAGTCAGGCATGTACAGGAGGCAACAGATCCATGTTTCTCATATCAATGGTTTTCTTTCTCTCTCCATCTCTCCCTTCTTCTCCTTCTAAAATCAGTAAAAACATACCCTCGGGTGAGAATTTTTTTAAAAGGCCTAACTGATAAAGTACTAAGAAGCAGAGAGAGTCTGAAAATTAGTTCTTTCAAAAAGCAAAGGAAGAGACTTTCAAGGGGGAGGGTGGGGCAATAATTGCCTAGTGCTGCCAAGAGCTCATCTAATAAGACCACAGAGCGTCTCATGAATTTAGCAACAGATGTCATCCTCTACTTTAGCATCAGCAGACGCAGTGAAGAATGGTGGGTGGGTGGGTGGAAGCCAGATGGCCGGGGGGTGAGGAATGAATGGGTAGTATGGAGGTAGAGATAACAATAATGACTACTCAAGATGCTTGGCAGGGAAGGAGAAGCAACATAAGATATGTCTAGAGAAGTAAAAGATGCAAGAGAATATTGTTTTTAGAGTGGGAGAGACATTAGCATGCTTAAATATTGATAGGAGAAAGCCAAGAAAAAGAGAGAGATAAAGAATGATAATATGCCCTGGCTAGTTTGGCTCAGTGGGTAGAACATCAATGTGCAAACCAAGGGTCCTGGGTTCGATTCCAGGCAATGGCACATGCCTAGAATGTGGGTTCGATCCCCAGTAGGGGGCATGCAGGAGGCAGCCAAGCCATGATTCTCTCTCATCATTGATATTTCTCTCTCTCTCTCTCTCTCTCTCTCTCTCTCTCTCTCTCTCTCTCTCTCTCCCCCCTCCCCACTTCCTCTCTGAAATCAGTAAAACATATTAAGAAAAAAAGGATGATAATGTAAGAAAGGGAATAATTTAGCTTTGATATTTCTGAACAGGTTGGAATGGGTGAAACCAGAATCCTGGTGGAGGGTTTTACCTTGAAACAGGCAGAGAAGAGCCTAGTCTACTGTAAATAGTAAGAGGGGGGTGGGGGTGGGGGCAGTAAATAGGTATGACGGCGAGAAATAGGTGGTACCTTTTCTGCTGGTTTTCATCTTTCCTGTGAAATTGGAGGTGAGGTCATCTGCTGAGGATGGGAGTGAAGTGGTCAGGCATGGCATTTTATTTATTCACTTAACAAGGATTTGTTGGGCACCTACTGTGTGCCAGGCTCTGTTTTGGGTACTAGAAATCTATTAATGAACAAAACAAGATTCCTGCCATTGTGGAATTAATAATGAACAATGAACATACTAAGTTATACGTGTGTTAGAAAGTTATCTAAGTACTATGAGAAAATAGAAGAGGGCAAGGGAGATGAAGAGTGTTGTGTAGGGGGAGGTGGAGAGCAGCTTGCAGTGTCGAATACAGAGGTAAAGGTAGAATGTGTAGCTAATATTGAAACATGACAAGGGTGTCAGATGGATATCTGGGAGAACGGTATTGGAAGAGGAAGGAATTGCCATTATTAGGTGGGAGCATATTAGACACTGTATGAGCTTCCTACAGCTGCTGTAATAAGTCACCATAAAACTTACGATTTAAAATAACACAAATGCGTTGTCTTATAGTTCTGGAAGCAGAAATCCAAAATTAGTCAAGGGCCAATTTCTCCCGGAGTGTTTCGGGGAGAATCTATGTCCTTGCCTTTTCTAACTTCTAGAGGCTGCCTGCATTTCTTTCCTTATGACCGCTTCCATCCCTCCACCCTCTTGTTCCCATCCTCACACTTCCTACTTCCCCTTCCACAGTCACCTCTACCTCCGCCTCCCTCTTATAAGGATGCTTGTGATGACAGGTGGTGTCCTCCAGGATAACCCATAATCATCTCCCTAACTCAAGATCAAGATCTGGCCAATGACATCTGCAAATCCCTTTTGCTATGTAAGGTAATAGTCAAATGTTGCAAGGATTGGATGTATTTGGGGTCCATTCTCCAGTTTACCACAGTCCACTCTCTGTCCCCCAAAGATTAACATCCATCCAATATGCAAAATACATTCACCTCCATCCCAATGTCCCTTCAAGCCTCAGTCCATTACAGCATCCATGTAAAGCCACCCAGAGTATCTAGAACAATCTCCTTTAGGCTTTCATCACATCTATAAAAGACCTTCACAGAAACACTTAGATTAATGGGGTTTTTTAAAGTTTGTTTGCTTTTTTTTATTCTCACATGAGGATTTGATTTTTTTTTTTGAGAGAGAGAGAGAGAGAGAGAGAGAGAGAGAGAGAGAGAGAACAATTGCTTCCCTCGCATATGCACCCCCATGCAACCTAAGTATGTGCCCTGACCAGGAATCGAACCAGCAACTTTTGGTGTAAGGGGCTATGTTTCAACCAACTAAGTCGCCAGACAGGACCACCCAGATTAATGTTTGATTGACTAACAGGCTACTATAGCTTAGTCAAGCTGACCCATAAACTGACCAGCGCAGACACGTTCAAGATTCAGCAGGCAGCCATGTGGCTGAGCAGATGTGAGTAAGCAAAAGGAAGTAAGATGTAATGTTAGAGAAAGAATGGAGGGCCTGAAATGTAGGCCACTGAAAAGAATCAAGTTTTGGAACTATTACTTCAGAGAATCAGAGGGCCCCGTTTTAAGGCTGAAAAACATAAACGTAGAGTATACAAAACTCTTTAATAAAGTTATTTCCTCTAGCAGTCAGCAGTCCAAGTTTAGGCAAGGTGAAGCCAGATACTTAAATTGAATCAAGGATTTTAAAAAATAGACATAACAGTAAAAGGAAATGGGGGCAAAGAAGTTAATTGACAAGAGAAACATGGAAACAACAAGTCATGACATCTAAGCTGGGTGGGAGGTAAGTGGACACAGGATAGGGAAAGAGCTGGGCTTCAAGGCATCAGAGGAGGGCAAGGACAATAGTAACAGCAGACCACACGATCAAGGGACAGTTGGAGTAGGAGGTACTGCACCAGACAGCTGGACACTCAAGAGGCCCTGGTTGACGTCTACGCATATCCTTTCTGGGTGGAACAGCGATGGGCTATGACAAGGTGCACCTGTGTTTGTGGACAGGGTGACTGAGGAGAAATCAAATAAAGTCATGGAGATGAGCAGGACTTGGAGGGGAAATTTGCAGGCTGAGCCTTTTGCCAGTATCTTCACTGTATGGAGGGTGCTTGTCAGGAGCACAGATAGTGATATAACCAGAGGGGTCAGTCCTAAGGCAAAGGCTGGAAGAAAGCAGGGCTTTTCTTGAATCCTGAGGCATGTGTGGAGGGCAAAAACGAGAACTATCCATTTGAGATAGTAGTACCAACAAAAGCAGTGCCCTAAGGAGCCAGCCTGGCTGCCGTTGAGGCCTTGTAAGTAGAGGGAATCTTCAGTGAAAAGGCTGAGCATGCAGGGAATTGTTCACTGTAGGACCATGGATGGCTTGGAAAGGGGAAAACTATAAAAATGAGAGAAAGTCAGAGGGTCTTGGACGGTGACCAAGAGTAACAGAGAGCGAAGGCATGATGGATTTACTGGTGGGGAGTTTTCCAAAAGAGTAAGTCCTAGCAGTCTCCTGGTGGCTGAGGAGAGGGACACTTAGACCCTGAGTCATCCTGGCCTGGATGAATTCCGCGAACAAGGGAGGCCTGCTGTTGGACGAGTGGATCTGGCCTCACTGCAAAAAGACTGTGGTGGGCAGCATTCTACTGTGCTGCAGGGTGGAATCTAAGAAGAGGCGGAACCTATCTATAGATGACTGACTACTGGGAAGTGATATTGTGAATTGCTCAAAGGTGAAGGTCAACAGAAAGAAAAGCCCAGCAGACAGTTTGACCATGGGACAAAGAACCATAGTTATAAATACACACATACATTTTTATACTGTTCTTTGATTGCTATCAATATTAGCACATAAATGAAAGTTGAAATTGTGGCTATAGAGGAGGAAAAGTGCCATCTAGGGATATCATTGATGATGACGATGTTGATAATAATAACTATAATAATAATATTAGCAAATATTTACTGAGCACTTTCCCCACACCAACCACTACTCTAGCACATTACATGTATTAACTCAGATAATCATCTAAACCACCTTATGAGTGGCTATTAATATGTTTCCCATTCTACAGATGATGTCACAATACTTATATTTATTATACCAGGATTCAAACTGAGAACCCACACTCTTTTTTTTAATAAATCTTTGTTGTTCAGATTATTACAGATATTTCTTTTTTTAATCCCCATAGTTCCTCTCCACCTGGTTCCCCCCCACACCCTGTGCCCTAACCCCCACCACTGTCTTCATCCATAGATGTAAGATTTTTGTCCAGTCTCTTCCCATACCCCTCACACCCCCTTCCCCCTGAGAATTGTCATTCCATTCCCTTTCTATGCCCTTCTATTCTATTCTATTCACCAGTATATTCTGTTAATCAGATATTTCTATTGGTTTAATTGTTACATTCACTGGTTGATAGATATGTATTTGTTGTCATTTTGTTGTTTGTAATTTTTATTTTTACCTTTTTCTTCTTCTTCCTCTTCTTTTTTTAAAAATATATTTTATTGACTTTTCACAGAGAGGGAGGGAGAGGGATAGAGAGCCAGAAACATCGATGAGAGAGAAATACTGATCAGCTGCCTCCTGCACACCTCCCACTGGGGATGTGCCTGCAACCAAGGCACATGCCCCTGACCGGAACCAAACCCGGGACCCTTCAGTCCACAGGCCGACGCTCCATCCAGTGAGCCAAACCAGTCAGGGCCTTCTTCCTCTTCTTAAAGAATGCCCTTCAGCATTTCAAATAATCCTGGTTTGATGGTGATGAACTCCTTTAGCTTTTTCTTGTCTGTGAAGCTCTTTATTTGACCATCAATTTTATATGATAGCTTTGCTGGGTAGAGTAATCTTGGTTGTAAGTTCTTGCTATTCATCACTTTGAATATTTCTTGCCACTCCCTTATGGCCTGCAAAGTTTCTGTTGAGAAATCAGCTGACCGTCGTATGGGTACTCCCTTGTAGGTAACCAACTGCTTTTCTCTTGCAGCTTTTAAGATTCTCTCCTTGTCTTTTGCCCTTGGCATTTTCATTATGATGTGTCTTGGTGTGGTCCTCCTTGGATTCCTTTTGTTTAGGGTTCTCTGTGCTTCCTGGACTTATAAATTCACTTCTTTCACCAGGTGGGGGAAGTTTTCTGTCATTATTTCTTCAAATAGGCTTTCAGTATCTTGCTCTCTCTCTTCTTCTGGCACCCCTATAATTCTGATGTTGGTATGCTTGAAGTTCTCCCAGAGGCTCCTTACATTATCTTCATATTTTTGGATTCTTTTTTCTTTTTTCTTTCCTGGTTGGGTGTTTTTTGCTTTTTCGTATTTCATATCTTTGACTTGATTCTTATGATCCTCTAGTCTGCTGTTGGATCTCTGTATATTATTCTTTATTTCAGTCAGTGTATGCTTAATTTCTGATTGGTTCTTTTCCATTTTTTTTTTGGTATTCTCATTAAGATCCTTGAAGGTCTCACTTAGTTCCTTGGAGGTTCATAGAAGATTCTTGAGTAACTTTATAACTGTGGTTTTGAACTCTATATCCAGTTGTTTGCTTTCCTCCATTTCTGTCATTTGTGCTCTGTTTCTCTGTCTCCACATTTTGGCTGCTTACCTGTGTTGATAGAGTGGCTTTCTGTGCTAGGTGTCCTATAGGGCCCAGTGATTCAGCCTCTCCAATCACCTGGGGTGGGCACTCTTGGTGTATGCCTTTGAGGGCTGGGTGGACAGTCTTGTAGTTAAGTCTTGATTGCTGTTGGTGTCACTGAAAGGAAATGACCTCCAGGCCTTTCTCCTCATTGTTTAGGGTTTGGAGTTTTTGGAGTTCTGTCCCAGCTGCAGTCTGTTAGGTTAGGCTGCAGTCAGACAGGCACACAGCTTGGCTGGGGTTGTAAATTGGGTGGGGCAGAGTCTCAGAATCACAGGGCGGAATAACCCGCGATGGCTGTCCCTCAGCTGGCTCCATGGCTTTTCCTCATTTTGGCATCTCCACACCCTGGTGTCTGCACGCCCCTGAGTCCCCGAGTCTTGGAGCTCTGCGTCAGTGATCGCTGCAAACAGCTCTGCTAGAACACCACTGTTGTCTTCCGCCCCGATGCCAGAACACCCATAACATGTTCAGTGTGACCCCGGAGCTTGTAAACCCCTTCCAAGCCGTGGATCCAGGTGTAGCCACCACCACCGTTTCCCCACACTGCCACCATTTTGCACAAGTTCATATCTCTCTGTTTTGGTGCCGCGAACTTCTACTCAGTCTCAATGTACTCCTTCTCTTGCCTTCTAGTTGTAAAGCTTCCACTCCCTTGGTTCTGGAGGATGGCTGTTTAGCTTTATAGTTGTATTTTTTAATGTGGTTGTGAGAGGCTGCACATTCAGATGTATGCCTTATGCCACCATCTTGGTTCTCTGAGAACCCACACTCTTAATCCAAACCTTACACTACAAAGAGAGAGAGAGGGAGGGAGGGAGGGAGAGAACTGAAGACATAACCCTTGAGAATATCAATAGTTAAGAATGTATTACAAGGAAAATGGAGAAAGTGTATATGATTTAGATACTTATGTCAATGATTTTAAATGATATTAAAAGTTGATCTTAAAATAGGTTCTTGGCAATACCTCATTTTCATGCCTTTTGACTCTTTTCTTGAAAGTGAATGCAGAAGGAAAAGTTAGCTTGTTTTCAATTAATGAAAGTTTTGTGATATCTGCCTAGTGGCTTAATATAAGCAACTTTAGCACTGAAAAATTTTCCTCTGGCCTCCCTGCATTCCCACAAGAAATTTTTATAATAATCACCATAATAATAATAATTTTTCTTGTTTTCCAAAGTGAACACCTTGGACCCCACTGACTAGAGCAGTTACTGAGGAAGGGTCGGGGTTAATTTCAGTTCTCCTGGGTTATGAACATTGACATGGGACTTAAGAAAAACCTTCATCCAATTTTTTCCAAATTAAATCAAGAGCATTGATAATTAGTTTCTATCAAAGACATCTAGTGGGAAATGAAAGAACTGAAAAAGCCATAAGCTGCCTTTACTTCTTCATTAATATTTGCTCCCAAATGCAGGTCAAATAAACCATACTCGCAATTTTAAATGAGTTGCTTCAAAGTTGATGAATTATTTTTCTCTTTGGATTTATACCACCCGCTGCGGCTAATTATTCCCACTGCATCCCCTTCTCTTACGTGAGGTTTTAGTCGAACAAAGAAAACAAATCAAAGCTCCCTAGAAATTGAATTCCATTTTGCCATTTTGCTGTGAAGATTTCTTTCACCTCATAGGCAATCCCACTTTAAAGACCCAGAGAGTTGTTCTCACCATCACTCCTCCAGTTCTCACTGCTGGTTTGTGAGGTCAGCTTGTTTGTGAGGTCAGCTTGTTTGTGAGGTCAGCTGGTTCATGAGGTCAGCTGATTTTATGGCTTTCAGAATCCCCTGAGCACAAACAAGATTTGGGACACAGAAGCCTGTAGGAGCTGCAAGTGCTAACACCACTGCCACCACTCTAATTTCCCTTGAAGCTTTCTTTCATTCTACTGTGCCTCCATTTGCTCATCTGTAAGATGAGGATAATAGCAGTGCTGTAGACCCAGCTGGCTGGCCAAGCCAAGCTTCCCCTCCCCTGTGCAGTCATTGCTGGGAAGCAATCATTCAGCCAGAAAGTACATTCCTCGCCTCTGCTGTATCCAAGTGAAGTACATGACTAGTTGTCACCAATAGAAAATCAATGGACACAGTGTCCCTGGTTCTTAAGAGAGACTCTCCATATCCTTACTAGTAGATATCCCGAGTAATAGGAGTGTCTTTGTCATTGATGAGCCTCTTGGAACACACCTGAGTTTATGCTAAGAGGTGAGATGACTCAGCATGGAGGCTATCACCAGAAGAGCAAGCAGGTGAGTCAGCCAGCCTGACCTCTAGAGAGGAGAGGAGGCTGGAGGTGAAGTTCAGCCATGTGGCCCATGATTCACTCAATCACATCTAGTTGATGAACCTCCAGTATAAACTCTGACACCACAGCTCAGAAGAGCTTCCTGGCTGATGAACACATCAGTATGCTGGGAGGGTGGGTTACATGAAGTGTCCTGAGTCCATGAGGAGAGGACACTGGAGCCCTGTGTCCAGGGCCCTCCTGGCCCTCATCCCATAGGTGTTTTCACTTGGGTGGTCCTGACTTACATCCTTTATAATAAAACTGTCTTTATAATTAAAAAGAAAAAGAAAAAGTGGATGCAGTTGTGTAGGTGGAGGCTTTTAGGAGTGGCATGCAATCCGACTTCTGGCTAAAATAGAGTGTCAAGGACTAGATTTACCTAAAACACTGGACAATATATGTAAAGCAATGCTTCTCAAGACATAAGACATCAGTGTCTCTGAATGACCAGAAATAAATGAGGTAAGCCCCAATGGTTGTCAAATGTGTTGCCTGGAAAATGTTTTTTGTCTGAGCACAGGGAGGAGAAATTGAGGCAGAGCCATGCAGTGTCCCTGAATTGAGGAAATAGAGCTAGGAGTCAGGGGAAGCCCAGGCAGCTTGAGTTCACAGGCCTAAGTACTGGTAGGAGAGAGAGAGCACCACACAGAGAGAACTCTGGAGCTCCATAGAGGTCTCCATTGAGTATGCAGTTGAATATTACTCAGCACATGTGTGTGAGTAAACTGTCTGAAGGCAGCAAAAGAACCACACAGAAGAATTAGAGGGACCACTGTCCAGAGCACACACAAAACCAGGAACAGTGCCTGCCCAAGTGGACATCCTGGAAGTCTCAGAGGCTATGAGGCTTGGGAGCACTAAGGAGTCTTGCCTCCCTTCTGGGGAGAAATTGATCTTAGGATAAACACTGATCTCACCTAAAAAGGCTTAAAGGCAAAATCCAAAAGGATCAAACCATTTTTAAGCAACTTAACTGCATCCCATTAAACTTAAGACTATTTGTTGGAATACAAATATATCCAGCATCAGATAATGCAAATTCACAATGACTGGCGTCCAACAAAAATTGCCAGGCACATAAAGAAGAAGAAATATACACTTCATAATGAGAAGAAAGTATCAATTGAGACTGACTCAGAAATAACATCAGTAGAACAAAGCTAACTAGAGACATAAAAGATACTTAAAAAGAACCGAAGCAAGAAAGTTGTTAGAATAAATACAAAACCAGTAGAACTAATAAGTGCTTTTTTTGGCAAGGTTTCAGAATGAAAAATTAATATGTAAAAACCAATTGTATATCTATATAGTAGCAAGAAACAATCAGAAAATAAAATTTAAAATGGCATTTATAATAGCAACAAAAAAATCTGGTATACTTAAAGATAAACCTAACGACAGATGTAATCTTGCACACTCAGAAAAACAATTCTCAGAATATACCCAAAGACCAACTCAATCCACAGAAAACATTGGACAAATTCTCTGTTTCAACGCCCCCATTGCCTCCTACAGATTCCACTCCTCCCCATAAAACCTTTAGCAAGACAAAATTGGGTAAAGAGAAGAAGCAACTACCATCTTATCTAATAAAAGAGTAACATGCAAATTAGTCATCACTCTGTCACAAAGATGGCCACGCCCATAGCCACAAGATGGCAGTATCCAGTCTGCCTCAGCCCCGCCACTGAAGTGGCCAGCTCTGTTAGCTAGGCAGGTGCTGGGGGAAGCGGGGGGGGGGGGGGGGGGGGGGGGGGGGGGGGGGGGGGGGGGGGGGGGGGGGGGGGGGAGCAGGTGATCAGAGGGAGCTGGGGGTCCCATGCCCAAGCCAGAGGCCTCTGCCAGAGGCCTCAGGACTGGACAGGGATGGAGTTGGTGATCGGAGGAGCCTGAGGGTGCCCTGCTCAGGCCTGTAGCCTCAGCCAAAGGCTGCAGGTCTGGGCAGGGGCGGATCTGGCAAAGCAGGGGTCTGGTGATCCCTGCCCAGGTCTGCAGCCTTGGCCAGAGGCTGCAGTGGGATAGGGGCAGAGTTAGAATCAGAGGGGCCTGGGAAGGGGCAAAGCCAGTGATCACAGGGGACTGGGCTAAACAGAGCCGGCGATCAGAGGGGCAGGGGTGGAGCCAGTGATCACAGGGGCATGGGCACAGGTGGAGCCGGCAAAGCAGAGCTCTGGGGTCCCTGTACAGGCCTGCAGCCTCAGCCAGAGGCTACAGTTGGGGCAGGGGCAGAGCCAGTGATCAGAGGGACATGGGGGTCCCCTGCCCAGGCCTACAGCCTTGGCCAGATGCTACATGCAGGCCTGCGCAGGGGTGGAGCCGACGATGGCAGGGGCCTGGGCATGGAGAGAGCCGGCAAAGCCGGGGTCTGAGCAGGGGCAAAGCCAGTGATCACAGGGACTTGGGCTCCATGGAGCCAGTGATTGGAGGGGCAGGGGCCTGGGCATGGACATAGCTGGTGATTTTAGGGGCAGGGCGAGAACTGGTGATCTCAGGGGCCTGGGCTCTGTGAAGCCAGTGATCAGAGGGAATTTGGGGTCTTCTTCCTGAGGACTGAAGTCTCAAGCAAAGACTGCAGGCCTGGGCAGGAGCAGAGCCAGCGACCGCAGAGGTCTGGGGGTCCCCTGCCCAGGCCTGCATCCTTGGCCAGAGACTACAGGCCTGGGCAGGGGCAGAGCCAGCGACTACAGGGGTCTGGGGGTCCCCTGCCCAGGCCTGCATCCTTGGCCAGAGACTACAGGCCTGGGCAGGGGTGGAACTGGAATTGGAGGATCAGGGGCGGAGCCAGTGAACGGAGTGAACTACAGAGGAAACACCTTTTCTGACCTCTCATTGGCTAAGCTCCCTGTATGCCACTGGTAATGTTCTTAGTAATTTGGGTAATAAGAATCCAAAAAGGTGATCTAGGGTTTTTCCACCACACTCCTGGAGAAAAAAATTAAGGTCCGCTGCTGGAGGGCTTACAAATGTCATATCCTGCCCTAGCAAGTTTGGCTCAGTGGATAATGCCTCGGCCTGCCAACCACAGGGTCTGGGTTCAATTCTGACTAAGGGCATGTACCTAGGTTGCAGGCTTCTTCCTGGACAGGGCTCAGGTCAGGGCATATGCAGGAGGCAACCAATCAAAATGTTCCTTTCACTTTGATGTTTCTTTGTCTTTCCCTTTCTCTTCCACATTCTCTAAAAATCAATGGAAACATATCCTCAGGTGACAATAAAAATAAAATAAAGAAATACCATATCTTATGAAAGACACATCTTGGAAATGCCTAAAGAAAGTTGTCATTTCTTCATGGTGAAGGGACTGGAGTCCATGTTGATGAAAACACTTGGTGACTGCGGTGACTGGCAGTGGCTGCAGCAGCGGGGTGATGGGGCTGGTGCCTTCCCCTGATCAGCCAGTCATCTCCAACAAAGGGAAGCCAGAATGCGGCTTAGGCTCGCTCCCCAAGGGAAGCAGGGAGTGGGCCTAAGCCATCAGTAGGACATCCCCTGAGGGCTCCCAGTATGTGAGAGGGGGCAGGCTGGGCTGAGAAACATCCTCCTCCCCCCCCCCCCCCCGCATGCAGTGCACAAATTTCATGCACCGAGCCCCTAGTGAATTTATATGAAAAAACTTTTGAGCATTCAGACCCCAAATCCAATGCATACATGTCTTTATTTCATTCATCAGGATGAAAATGCCTAATTATGTACAGGTCCACACTCACTGTAAGACCCTTTTGAGCTCTCTTAGGTCACATCTTGTTAATGGATGCACAAAATCAACTGAGATGAAACACAGATGCTCACGGACACAGTTCAGGGCTACAGGGCTTGGTGCTGAGATGCTGAGTGTGGTTTCCAGCAAAGGAGCTGGCGGGGCACTCTCGCTACTCCGATGCCACTGCCACTGCCTCTGGAATGGCTGTTGCCAAACAAATGCTGAATGCTGTTTGCCCCTTTCACCTTTCCTTCATAAAGGTGAAATCCTCTTTGGATTTCTTTCTGTTAGAGAAAACAAGTGCTATGTAGGTCTTACTCTTCCCCACACCCTACCTCTTATCTCCAGCCTAAAGCCTGCCCCGAGGTCCCACCTCCTTTGGAGTCCTCTGCCACCATTTCCATGAAACTCATGTCTCAATACCCCATCTCCTCTCACCCCAACACCACTCATCTTCCTTTTCCATCCCTGGGTCTGTCCCCTTACAGGGTGACTGACCATAGGGATATTCACTCTCAGGGAAAACTCAGTCCCCTAGCTTACCCTAAATCTCCCATCTGTCAGTGCCCAGTAATCCACCACCAGCACACTGCGTGGGCCATTCTATTTAGCTTGGAAGTACAACCCTGTGTGCCTTCACACTTGGAGTTCAAGCCTCTGGTGTAGCCTCGCCTCCTCTCAGGGTCCCTCCATCAGTGGTACCTGGAAGGTATTGTTCCTGCTCCTGGCTGAGGGATGCCTTCATCAAGAACCAACAACTATTTTTAGCAAGAGGGCTTTCTAAATCCATATAGAAGGGGAAATTTTCTGAAAAAAAGAAAATCTGTGGATTTCAAAGACAATGTAAAAACATTATTATGCAGAACAGCTTCTGATTCTTCTTTTCAAAAATATTTTTTATTTCAGAGAAGAAGGGAGAGGGAGAGAGAGATAGAAACATCAATGGTGAGAGAGAATCATTGATTGACTGTCTCCCACATGTCTCCTACTGGGGATTGGACCTGCAACCAGGCATGGGCCCTAACTGAGAATCTAATCGTGACTTCCTAGTTTATAGGTCGATGCTCAACCACTGACCCACACCAACTGGGCCAGCTTATTCTTCTTAGAGACTCTAGTTTATTTGAAATCTATCCTTTCCAAGAAGGGGAGGATCTTTAAGTTTGCAAAACCAAGGTTCCACTCAGCTGGTCTTTCCGAAACCTATACATATTTGTCCTAAAGTTCCTTAAGAACCCATCTTTTAAATGTATTTTATTCCCCAAATTTCCAAGATCTCAGGACTAATTCTTTGGCAGGGCTCAAGTTCATGATTGTTGTACTTGTTTTTATTCCCATCTGACACCCCAGCAGTTCATGCAAGAAGGGCATATTTCTAAACCAGCAGCCTGGCTGGCCACCCACAGCAGACCCCAGGGATCCCAGGCTGTACTTATTATAGGACACACAGGCAGACATCTAATATAATACGATATGCACACATCACAGATCATATATAACATAACACGACACACGAAGTATCATGTTTGCTGACCTCCAACAGCATGCCTATGAATTGTTGCCTCTGCCTGTCTCCTGTCCCTGCAAGACTTGCCTCCAGGGTCTCTGTGAGACAGGGTCCCTTTACCCTATGCTTATCCTAGCAGATACAATAGGAATTTAACAGATAGAGGGAAGTGGGAACCAATGTTGGAATGAAAACATCTGTATATCTACCAGCCTGCTAATACTAGAGGAGGGCAGTGATTCTCTGCATCCCACATGGCGAAATAGTTTCCGGAAGAAAATACGTGCCGTGTTCTAAACAAGCAACCTTTGTCTCTTTATCATGCTTATATCATACTACATCCCGTAACATACCCCACAACATGTTTTCTCTTTCTAGCTTCCTGTGAGATAAATAGCAGGCAACTTGCTAGCTCCAGGTTACAGATGGAAGATTTGGAGCCTAGAGAGCAGATAAAACCAAACAAATTTGCCTGAGGGCCAGGTCAGATACCTTCTACTAAGCAAGCCTTCTTGCCAGCATAAACCAATCTCCCAGATACATAAGTGAAGAACCAGAAAAATAGAGAAATGCAAAGAGTGAACCTTGCCCAAAAGGCAGCATTTTATCACCGTAGTTGAGCCCCGCAGGCCTAGCAGTCTTAGCTTTCAGAAGTCTTCTGCTTTGGCCAATTGCAAACATTCCGTTATTGCACCAAGACAGGGAATAAAAGCAATGCAACACCCAAAGGGACATTTTGACTCGGCTATGCTTCCATCAATCAACCAAGAACTTCCTAGGTGGAAATGAAGTATCCACAACCCTAAATTTTCCTGCCTGGCTCCCAACCCAGCCAGCTCCAACGGGAGGCCACTGTGTTCTTTTGCCAAGTTCCCTCAGGTGTCCTCTCACTGGCCAGCATTTAGGTAGAACTCCAAAAGAAACTGTTACTTCCACTCTATTCTTTCCCCATAATGCATCCCAGGCGTTGCGTTTCAGGCTAGTATTTACGGGCTATGCGGGCTATTTCCAGGCCCGTCTATTACCAGTGAATGCGGTGACATTAATATGAGTAAATGCAGGAAAAGGGATGAAATAAAACATATCCTATTGAAGGAAATGAGAGCCCCTTAAGAAAGGAAAACACACATAGGAAAAGACATGGGCATATCAGAATACAAATAGGGCACTTGGGAACAGTGGATTCCACAGGCATGAGGTTATTGAAGTATTTGATACTAGAGTAAGCACCTGCAGATATGAATTACACCCTTGTTCAGACCACTAACATTAGAGTACTGACATCTCAGGAAGTGCTTATGTTATATTTCAAATCCCCCTGCCCACTGCCCAAATATCCAATAAATCAGTCAATGATAAAGGACACTGGCTAAACGGCTTAAAATGCTGAACAAGCCACCTCTCCCTCCTCAGAGAGGCTGCCACCCCTAATTTATTGGGGGCTTCCATAGTCACTCACACCCCAGCCTTGGGACACAGGGAGGGTGAGATTGGCCTTTAACACCTTCAGCGCTGAAGTGTCGGGGGAGCAATAGGCTGGACATCTGGGGACCTTGAGGTGGCTCCTGAGGTGGGCGTCAGCTTGGAGAGGGCAGAAGGAATTCTCTAGTGCCTCTCCCCATGCCATCTTGTCCCCTTAACTCAGTTGTCACTTCTTTCTCCTTGGGGTGAGACGTGAGGTTGTGTGCCATGCTCACTTTATTTGGTTATATGGTGCCTTTTGTGTATTTGAGGCAGGCTTTCTAATAATAATTTTTGTTGTTGTTAATTCTCACCCAAGGATATTTTTCCATTGATATTTAGAATGGAAAAGGAGGAGAGACAGAGAGAGAGAAACATCGATGTGAGAGAGATACATCATTGATTGCTTCCCTAATGGTGCCCTGGCCAGGCCATGGATAGAGCCTCCACTGAGGTCCATGCATGTCGTTGACCAGAATCGAACCTCAGACTGAAAGGTTGATGCTCCAACCACTGAGTCAACCTGGGCAGGGCTAATAACAATTGTTTCATAAGCACAAAAGCGAAGGCATAATGGAAATTTTAGATACTTTCCTCAGACAACATGAAATCTCTAAGTCAAGTAGAATAGGGGATTAAAAAATGAATCTGTGGTACATTTAAAAAAGGGTTGGAAAAAAAGTGTCAAAACTCTAACAATGATGATCTTTAGGTGGCAGAATCTGGGGAGGTGTCATTTTTTCTTTCCCGTATCTCCCCAGTATTCTGTAATATTAGTGTGATAGTTAATTTTACACATCAGTGTGACTGGGTCACAGTGATACACCATGGGGTAGCCAGATATTTGGTCATAAATTATTCTGGTTGTTTCTGTAAAGGTGTTTTGGATGAGACTGGCATTTGAATCAGGAGAATGAGCAAAGCAGACTGCCCTTCCCCGTGTGGGTGGGCCTTGTTTAATCTCTTGAAAAACTGAATAGCATAACGAGGCTGGTGAGAGAGAACCCCTCCATAGCTGTCTTTGAGCTGGGACATCAGTCTTCTCCAGCCTCTGGACAGAGACTTGGACTGAGCTACACTCTCAGCTCTCCTGGGTCTCCAGCTTGCCAACTACAGATCGTGGGACTTCTCAGCCTCCAGAATTGCATGAGCCAATTCCTTAATATATCTTATTAGTTCTGCTTCTCTGGAGGACACAAATACAACTAGTCTTGCATTTATACTTTTACTAGCTTCTACAATATTATTTCTGTAATTAGAAAATAACTTTAAAATTCATCTATGCAAATTTAGGAAGAACTATGAACTTATGCAAAGACAGCCTAACGGATTATCCCACTGAGAGAGCATTTGTGTTTCATTTTAGGTTTAATTCTGATATTTATTCTTACCACATAAATCTTAAGGCACCTAGAAAGTATTAACTTCAATGTTATTTACATAACATTACTCAAAGCCTTTACTGGTTTTGAAAGTGTAGTTTTTTGGTTTAAAATTTTGCATTGGAAGTGAAATCAGATTATAATTATATGCCAACAATACTCGTCTTCAGTTATTTTAAAATCAACAATAGCAAAAGTCTTAGCCTTGTTTTTAAATCAGATGGCATTAAACAATACGGTTTAATTAACAGTAACGACAATTTAAAAATTTCTTACCAAGTGCTGTATTAATTATTTTATTTAGTCATCACAATAATCCTGTGTTTTAGGCACATCAACCACATTTTATAAGGGAGGATATCACAGATGGCAGAGGTATGGCAACTCACCAAAGGTCACACGGGCTAGCAGGTAACAGGGCTGGGGCTCGAACCCAGAGCCTCTACTTCTCAATCGTATCTTTCGTATGGAGTGTGACACTGTCCCCTGCTTGAAGAGCTTGCTGTCAGGACCAGGCGGATACCCAGGAAACGCCATGAGTTTAAAATTAAGCATTAATTCTGAGTGGTGTTTTCATTGACTTTCATCAATTATAGCAAGTCTTGCCTGACTTGCTCCATTTTAAAAACTGAAGTTCAAAGTTGGAAAAGAATTCACCCCCACAGTTAGTGGTAGCTCCAGAAAGAGAAGCCTGGAATGATGGCTTGTGCTCCAAATGAGGCATAAATGGGGACCTCACTGCAGCCCACGAAGCCATGTTCTGAGGAAGCCGAGTGGAAGCAGCCTTCCCCTCTGTCCAGATGTTCAGAAACAACAGAATGTAATGATTCAGAGGAGAAAAGCTTTTGTTTGACTGTTGACTTTTTATTAAGCTTTACAAAATCAGTAATTCTCATTAGAGTCCTCAAAATCATTGATTTCTTCTACATTCAATGCCAAGAATAGGAGGTCCTTTAATAATTAATGTCTTCCTTCAGATCATCCAGAATAGGACTAGGGAGGGCAGTGGTAAGGACGGTGTGGGAAGAAAGGGAAAAACAAGAAGGGAGAAAGAAGCAATGACAAAAGAAAAGAATACAGAAAAAATTCATTTTTGCCCTATCGAGTTGATTGCTATTATAATTAACAGCCATTTTTGAGGATTTCCTAAGAGGTATTTTGTGTATATTAAGTATCACAAAAACACTTGAAAGGCAGACAATGCCATTCATTTTAGACAATGAATTTGAGATTCACTTGCTCAGGGCCACGCAGCTAAATGGAGAAGCTGGGATCCAAATCCAGGTCAATCGAGTTCTTAATCTCATGAGAGAAATGTTTCCCATTTCAAAGCTCTACAGGCAGGGACCCCAAATATTCCTGATGCTCTTTCCCAACTTGGCCAAATAATGGCTAACCGGTGGTTCCCAAGCTACTTAGAGTTCTTTATTAAAGCTCATGGTCTGTGAATTAAGATTCTTTTCCTATTGAACTTTCAATACAATTGAGAGTCAAGGCTGTTGATTAAAACACAGGATTTTATTTGAAGTGGAATTAATGCTGGTACCAACAGGGTTCTGCTAGAATTCCTCTGTACTGAAAATTTCCAAAGGCGATGTCATCCCAACAAACAAGGTTGTTCTCCATGTTTAGCCAGGTCAATCAGCTACAATTAGCTGGGAAATCCTCAAAGGGAATGGGGTGGGGTGGGGGTAGGAGAGAAAGAGAACAACCAAAGAACCTATATGCATACTAGAGGCCTAGTACACAAATTCATGCATGAGTGGGGTCTGGCCCGCCTGCCTGATGGGCCGATTGGAGCCACACCGGCCAGGGGGAGGGGCCGTGGGAGGTTGGCCAATGCGTCATAGCGACAGGTCGTTATAATAACCCATGGACACAGACAATTGTGTGGTGAAGGCCTGGGGAGGGGACGGGAGTGGGGAGGAGGGAACATCTATACTTTCAACAATAAAGATAATTTTTTAGAAAGAACAAATGAACAGCTCTCCATTGCTCCTAGAGTCTCTGACCAGAGCCGAAGGCATGCTGATAGATGACATCTCCAGTTTCTCAAGTCCTAACCACCCAAAATGTTAACCATCGAAGCACTCCTGGGAAAATAAACCTTCATTTCAAAAACTTGACTAAAGGTGTCCAAAGATAAAAGAGCTGGTTTCCAGCCAGCAACAAAGCTGTGCAAAAGGATTATACTTATTTTGAATTAAAGTTCTGGTGAGCTTATCAGAATTAGAAAGTGCTGGGAAAACAAGACCCCTATGTTGGGGCCACAGAAGCACAGCTCAGTGGAGATCAGCAAACACTGACCGAGGGACCCCAGCAAAGTCACTTCCTGTTTTCTTTGCTTCTCTCATTTTTATCGTAGAATATGGTCATCAACCTAAAACGAAGAACACCTTTTTGTTGCTGTTAATCCTCACCTGGGGGAAAACTGTCCGTTGGTTTTCAGAAAGAGAGGAAGGGGTAAAGGGAAGGGGAGAGAGAAGTGTCTGCTTGACAACGATGTTGAGAGGATTCCATGGAATATTTTTCAAGGCATCCAGCACATGTCAGGACATAATATGTGCTCAGTAAAAGTTGGTTGGGTCATGGTCTGAATGTGGGTCAGGAAGAAACAAACTGTGGAACGGCTCCATGTCTGGGCCTGCCATCAGCAGTTATGTGGCTTTGACAAGTTATTCCAACTCTGTGGCTGTCAGTTTCCCCATCTGAAAAGCAAAATAGTCCCTGAATTCTTCATCTCTGTCATTTTATGATTTTAGAAAAATGTTTTTTATAGTGCTGGATATCACAAGCTACAAGCACAAAATAATACATCCTGAAACTTACAATTGGCATTTTTGATGTCAGTCCACGACATAGGGACATGTTACAGGTGAAATAGAGTCATCATGAAATACAAGACACATTTCTTTAAAAGATGGATTCCCAAAGCCCTTGGCAGAAGCTGTTGGAGAAAGTGGACTAGCTGCTCCCCAATTAGAGGCTAACTCCTGTAGAAGGGAGCTTCCTTTCCTCACCTATAAGTTTCTTAGTACCATTGTCTTAACTAGAGCACGGAGCTGCAGGGACTCCTTAACTTTAATCACCTTCTCAGCTTAAAGCTAGCATGCCGCTAAATTTACGCCCGGCTCACTGTCTGCTTATTATCATTTAATAAACATTCCTTTTGGCATTTGTGCCCTAAACCTTCAATACGCCACCTGTGCCAGTTCCTCCTCCTAGACCTCCAGACAGACATGGCAGCAGCTGCCCACAGCTCAGATAGATTTCTTCCTGGGGTCCAAGTGTCCAGCGGAGTGGAGGAGTGTCCATGTAACTAGAATCACCACAGAACTGATTTAGGATGAGCAAGACCCCCTGATGGAAACCCTGCTCTTTCACCGGTCTCTAGCAAAAAGCTCTGGCAAGCTTTTTCAATCCTTGGCTAAAATATCCATGTATTCGATTTCCATGGCTAGAGCGAGGATAAGAATTTTGAATAAGTTGCATAAAATGTTTAGCAAAAGCTAGTGCATTCAGTACAGGATTTATACAACCAACTGATTGTATAAACCAACTGATTACACATAACCTCCCCACTCCCCAGAAAACTTAATACAGAAAAATCTAAACAAGGAGTGAGGAGTGCAGTGGTTGAGATTTATGTGCCAATGTGACTGATTTCCTTTTGTAGGATGTGGCTTTGCGGTAAGAACATGAAAGGTTAGAAATGGAAGATGCCTTCAAAATGGAGCAAAGGGACTGTTGAGTCTGAAATTAAGGGGTGGAGGCAGCAGCTTTTCACCAAGGGCATTTCTGATCACACAGCAAGTCCGGCACAGAGGAAATTCCCATCGTCCCTGCATGACTCTCCTCCTTTCACTGCCCCTGAACGTTTGCCTCTCTAGTGATAGCATCTTCATCAGAGACTTGAGATATAAACAGGCTCCTGATTCAAGCTCCACCACTATGCTAGCTGCGAGAGCCTGTCATACTAACCTCTTGAAGTCTGTTTCCTTATCTGACAAATGGGCTTACTGATGAGGGCACATGGGAAGACATGTAATGACTACAATATGGATAAACAAGAAGGTGCAGAGTGCTGTGCTGGTGGAACCAAGAAGCACCGCGTCTGTATTATTTTATTTCCACAGCAGCCTCATAAAGTAGGTATCACTAATTTTCCCATTTTACAGACAGGGTAACTGAAACTAACAGACTTTTGTTGTTTTCTAAGCAGTTTACTTTTTTTATTAATGTGTGCATGCTTGTGTGATTTCCTGTGTGTAGCCCCACTAGGGCAGTGGCAAAAGGAGAGGGAGGCAAAAGCCTACAGGATCTGGCATTGCCAGGCAGTTTCCCATCCACGTACTGACCGGGCCTGACCTTGCTTAGCTTCTGAGGTCAGACGAGATTGGTCGCGTTCAGGGTGTTATAAAGGCAGACAGCACTTTTTGAAATTTTCATTTGAAACAATTATGGAAGTTGCAAAAATAGTAGAGGTCCCCTGTCCCCTTCCCCCAACTTCCCCCATGCTTACATGTTACCTAATCTTGGCCCCACCAGGGCGATGCAGTTTCCTCAGGGGCACACTTCAGAAATGGAGCTGAACCTGAGGCTGACCGTTGGGGCACCATCGGAACCACTACAGGGCTTTATTGGGATAAAGGGATCGATTTCAGTGTCTGGGAACCCTGTCCTGATGTTCTGATAGCAGACTTAAGAGACAACATAATAATTGAGGTTCACTGGCGGGTTAGAATGCTGCTGCCCTATGAATCCACTTGTCAATGGTCCTGCCAACTCAGTACATGGTCCTCTAATGTGTTAACTAGGCTCTGGATGCTGACGGGCTTCCAGCTGGGCACTTGGTGATGAAAGGCTTGCTGTTTTATTACCAGTCCCTCTGGCTCATCAGCTCTTCCCTCCATTCTGTTCATCATTCCAAGTTCACACTATCTGAAGCCAGCAGATGTATATGGCCAATTCTACCCTCCCCTTCCCTATCCAACTTGTGAACTTGGAAAAGAAAATCGCTTCCACATTTCTTACCACAGTATTTATTGGAGGGGAGTTATTTCATCTATCATTAACATTCTCCTCAGAGAAGAGGTTCCCAGGAAATAGGAACTTGGCCTTTTCCTTTGGCTCGGATATTGCTCACAGGGCCACACTATCCTGACCGTGGGGAAGACTCCCAAATGCTTGACAACTGTGGCTTCTTTTCTCTTGGCCATGATGCCCGCAGGCCAAAAAACCCTTAAGGAACATTAATGTATGAAGCAGCACCCCCACTCTAGCGGTCCTTTCCTCAATGCCTACACACTGGAAGGCCACCTTTTTGTGGCTGCTGCCTCCTAACCTGGTCCACGTCTGGTGGCACACCCTGGCTCATGAAATTGAGGAAGTCTGGGCCATGGCAAAAATAAAGAATACTTGTACTCCTTTAAAAAACAAAGGAGAAATGTTCTCTCTGACCCCAGCACAACAAAAGCCTGTAGTGAAAATAGCACCCTGCTCAGCTGCAATAAGGTGAAAGGTTAAATGTGGACAGAGTAGTAATATCCACGCGGTTTCTTAGTTTTCTGGTGGGAATACTTAACAACTTAAGTATGTTTCCCCAGGAGGTAATCTATTATATTTTGTCCAATTTCTTCCTCCAAGAACTGAATCGTCATGATGTAATGCCCAGGGGAGAACAATCTTCTGGAAAAAGAATATCTTTCTGGGGACAAGGTTGAGGAAAACATCTTAATACTGTTGGCCTGGTGGTAACAGCTCTTGACTTGCAGAGTCAGGAAGGCTGTGAGACGTCAGAGGACACACACTTCCCAAGTGTTTGGGATGGGCCTACAATGGTTTTCGTCTCTTGGAGAAATACAGGCATAAATCCACTCGGACATTTACGGGACAGCTGCAGGACACGGGCACGTCCTGCAGGGACCGAGTTGGCGATGCTGCTGGCTCAGCGTCGGCATCTAAGTGCAGATGCGGTCTTGATTTCTAGTTTAAAGTGTTTCTTCTGGCTTCTTTCCTGCCCCCAATTCCCTCTCTCCCAAAAAATATTAGGGAAGAAAAGGTAAATCAACACTCATCATTCACTTATGGAAAACAGATGCAACTCTGGTTATTTGTGAGAAGTTCTGGATGGCTTCAAGCCCCACTGTAGCTATTCATTCCAAGGGCTCCTCCAACTAAACCTTCACAAAAACAGCCAACAAGTACCCTCATGGCCTGGTTTCCTAAGCACCGGGTGCTGGAGGATGGAGGCAGCAGTTGAAATGGGTATAATCTAGTAGCCAGCTAGGAGGCATCCTCCGATCCATCTCTCCCCAGGCTCTATCACTGCTTGCTGCCTTAGAGAAAAGCACCCCCCTTTGGTTCCTCTTGTAAGATGGGAACAAGCATACGTCTCATTCTGTACTGCCAGAGACAGAACACATGCCAATACGTTGGAGGGTGTTTTATATATCTTACTATACAAAATACGTGCTGTGTGTAGTTTGCAAAAAAATTAGAAGGTGGAAGGTCAAAGCCTAGATGAGGGGTTCTGAGATGAGGTGGGTGAGCCTGGGTTACCTATATAAAGGAAAGCTGCTAAGGGGAAAGGAAGCCACAATGGGTATTAAAAGGCTCCAATTTGGTTGTAAAAGGTGTGTTACTTTTTTAAAATATATTTTTATTGATTTCAGAGAGGAAGGGAGAGGGAGAAATAGAAACATCAATGATGTAAGAGATTCATTAATCGGCTGCCTCCTGCATGTCCCCCATGGGAATCAAGCCCTAAACCTGGGCATGTGCCCTGACAGAAATTAAACCGTGGCCTCTGGTTCATAGGTTGATGCTCAACCACTGAGCCACACCAGCTGGGCTATTACTTTTAATCTAAAAATAAGTTTACTTGGCAAACAAGGAACCCTTCGGCTCTCACAAGATTAAAAAAAAGTAGAACTTAGATAAACAGTGTCCAATTATTCCTACCCTACCCAATGAAAGAACCCCATTTAAATGTGAAGACTAAGAACCAAAAGGAACACTTAAAATAGAAAATAAGAGCCAGCCTTTCACCAAGAGGTTTGTATTCTGCTCCCCATCCCTCCCTTCTCTAATCTTACTTACACTCACACTTCTCAACAGCCTAGGAGCCAGGGACCTACCTGACAAGATCCACCTACCCATCCATGGAGGTCTACTTACCACCATCCAGGCACACTGCAAGGAACAGGCACCCTCTCTTTCAAAGGACTTACGTTAAGAACAGGCAGGTCAGGCCAGCTGATGGGCATACATACAGGCAGACTCTGTAGAAAGCTTTGTGTCAATCCGCGGTGTTTCTAATTGAAATGCAAGATGCAGGCACTGCTTAACCTGCAGTGTTTACTATTTGCAAAATGAACAGCCAATTGAAGGATCCGATGGCTTATTTCCAATCACACACCAACACATTCAATGAAAATTAGAATCTTATATTTCGAACGGAGATTTAAGTCTTTGCTACCACTTGTAGAGGTTGACTGCTGCGCTTAAAAACGTATGTTTCCAGCGTTTCTTGTTTAAGGCACCTATTGGTCATAGGGGGCCACAAATTTTAAGTTATGATTGTGACCAATTTGAAAAATATATGATTGTGCAGAGTCCTGTCTCCCCATGGATCCAAAGGGTGGGATACTTAACCACCTCAGGGGGTGGCTGGAGTCGGTAACCAGCGTTAGAGTCACATCATAAAGACATGTCACTGATGGATTCTCTGGGGCCCTAGCAGGCTACCATCAAGGGGGTTTTATTGCATATTTGCAGGGTCTGATAGTCCTAGAATCCTCAGATTCCTAGTGGTCTTTCTTAGTGTTTAAATACTTAAATTCAAGCATTTATTACTCTTCTGGGACTTCTGTAAAATTATTTACATTTGGAGTTACTATTATTGAAGAACTCACTTTAAAAATATCAACACACAAAAAATAGTCAATTTAAAAGTATTACTACAAATGCAATTCTTTAAGACAAATATCTAAGTTTTTTTAAATGCCACCTGTAAGCTGTAAATATGTGTATTAATTTTCCCCACAGTATTTGCTTTGGCTGTGACCTATCCTAATATTCAGTTAAACAAGGGCTAACAATTGTCAAACCAAATTCTTGTTTGAGAGCTGAGCTCTAACTACTGCCAGTTTGAGAGAAACACACATGCAGGTTTAGGGAATATGTTTTGTTTGTTTTGGCTGTGACACAGGGCAGAACAGTTTCCATCCCATTCGAATGCATTCAAGAGAGTTTGAAATATTGCACAATAAAAGTCATTCATTATATCTGTCTCCTTTCCCTTCCAAAAACAAAAATGGCTGCCCCGTTCCAAATCTACACAGGGGGCAGGAAGAAGGGAGTCACAGGGTCACTGGAAATCACCCAAGACTAACACCAGGTTTTTCAGGCCTGAGTTAGGAAATACTTCTGAAATCTTCATTCCCAACGTGTACTTAAAGCAAGAAAAGACTGGTCATGTTGGATTATAGCTCCATATTGAACAATTAGAAAATGAACATTGTTTGTGTTCCTATTTTAGGTATAAAATCACACGCTTTACCTCCCAGCGCCTGGCATCTAAACTTATTTGAACTGAAAAGTCCTTTTACTCACTTTCTCTATGAAAATTAAACAGTTTGCCACCAATTTTATACTGAAAAAAAACAAAAACAAAAACAAAAAAACAACCAAAAACAAATTTTACTGGTTGGACCATACAATTGGAAGAATCTATTTTTGCCAGCACCTGATACCACTTAGCAGCTATTTGATGGCCTCTGTAGAGAAAACAATGACATTTATTTCGTGTTCACCCATGAGCACCCTGAATATCAGAACATTGAAAATGCAGGTTGTTTTTAAATGGCAAAAATAGAAATGCCACTAACAAAACACCACATTTAACCATTTGTAAAGCAAACGTTAAGTGGGTAAGGCCACGAAAATAGAACATTGGATGTAATAAATAAATGTAACTGTTACCTTTACATTTCAGCACTTTAAAACTCACACATAAATACCCTTGGAGGAATTTGAAACTTTAAAAAATGACATAACTTGAATTTCATGCTTTACATCTAAATCCAAAATGCCTGCAGTTGGCACCCCCGCAGGCCACTTTTATCATCGAGAATATAAATTAAACCACTGAATCAGACAATGTGTGTACCATGAACAACTGAGAAAGGGAAGACCTAAGAAAAACTGGTCTCCACTTGTCTTCAGAAATTTTGGAAATGCTGACCTTAGAAAATGCAAACTTGTATTTTTCTTTAATGTGCTCGTTCATTTATTTTTCTTTTCATATAAGTGATACAGAAGCAGTTCCAGACAATCCTTGCTTCCAAACATCCTAAAAGTCTCTACAACCTTTCTCATAAATCTTAACATTAAGGTCACAGCAGGCTAAGGACAATCTTGGTTGAAGCTGGGGGGCAGAAGTATGGACCAGGAGAATGGTAGTAGTTATTATTAGTCTTCTCACTAAGGCTATTGTTACTCATAGTCTGTATCACCATTCCACAAAAAGCAGACAAGCATCGAAAAATGTTTAAGAATGAACAAAGCAGCACCATGTTAGACACACTTGAAACTGGTAGGCCACATTACATTAGTAAATTAGTCCACTCTAGAGCCAAGTCAAAGATATGAAATAATCTTCAAATAAATTTAAGACAAAAAACACCACTTTTTTGTATGTGCTCTGACTTATTATAACTTAATTTCATCCCAGTGCTGCTCATCTGATCTAGGACTCCAAGCCCAGATTTGGCCCTGCAGACATACAAAACCTGGTAGTACAACACAGAAATGCATCAGCATTCAAGAGGAGAGATTCATCCAGGTGTATTCATAGGTTAGAATATAATTGAAAGTTAAGAAAAATACTTAAAAACAAACATGTGTATGAGATAAATCCAAATTATATTGTCTAGTCTCAGTAAGTAAACTTGAAAGGATGTTTGGAGTAGAACGTCCCCATTCTTCTAAAACTCGTATCTGAACTTTAAGTATCACTTCATCACTTCTTCCAGAAAAATATAAAACAAGCTGAACTGATCTGAAGCTGATGCCACCAGGGCTGAGAGGTCCAGGGCAGTATAATCATACCCTGTATTACACTAGCAATTCTGCCCCTTAGAGTACTGAGCCTCCTGAAGGCAGTGATCACACTTAGAAATTGTGCCTGGAACACAGATGAATGAATCTGCTGCCTAGGGCGACTTGGTAATATTTTCCCATGTTAAGAAATAATTCTCCAGTGCTAAGGCTACTTTCTGACATTTCTGTGTGTGACAATTTCAATACCAAACCAAACTATTATAAAACCTTAATTTCTGAGAACAAATGAATCAGATTTACTAGATAACTTAATTTTTTAGCAAACTTAATTTTGAATCTTATTTTAGTTTCACTCACTTCATTCTTTTGCTGATAAAATATTGCACAATGTTTAAAAAGAGAATTCTTTCTCAATAACCTTAAAGTGACAGGGGGTGATTTTAAATCATGAACTTTAGCAAACCAGTTTATCAGAAGATGAGGTTGAATGTATAGGTACCCCAAGGAAGCTGATCTCCTTACCATATTTACTGAATTTTTGCCCTAAATGGCAATACAGGTCTGGTACAATTGTAGGCTCCAGATAGAATTGGTTGGTCAAGCTTCTACTGTCCTCTTCCCTCACAAAAAGAACTTTAACGGTAGCCGGTTTAGCTCAGTGGATAGAGCACTGGCCCGCAACCCGGGCATGTGCCCTTGACTGGAATCAAACCCGCAACCCTTCAGTCCTCAGGCCAACACTCTATCCACTGAACCAAACCAGCTAGGGCTGTTTTGGTTGTTGTTGTTTTGTTTGTTTGTTTTATAGAACTTTAAACTTTTACTATGACCCAGATTCACAGTAAAAATTTTTTAGAATCAAGATGGTGTGATGGTGGTTAGAGATACACAGATCAATGGAACAGAATGAAAGTCCAGAAACAGACCTACACATATGCCAACTGATTGCAACAAAGGTGTCATTCAATGAGAAATGCATAATCTTTTCAACAAATGATTTCCATTAAAAAAACACACAAAAAACGCCCTTGCCTTACACAATATACAAAAATTAACTCAACGTAGACCAAACACCTGTATAAGAAAACATAGAAGAAAATCTCAGTGCCCTTGAGTCATGCAAAGATTTCTTGGATAAGACATAAAAGCACGAACCATTAAAGAATAAAATGGATAAATTAGATATGACAAAATTTATGTCTGCTCTTCAAAAGACACTGCTAAGAAAATAAAAAGACTAGCCACTGACTGGGGAAAAATATTTGCAGACATATCTTCTATAATAAAAGCGCAACATGCAAATGTGACCGTTACCACCAGCCAATCAGAGCGGCTGTATGCAAATTAACCCAGCCAAGATGGAGGCCAACAGCCACGGAACGAGAGCAAACCAAAGGGTTCTGCTGCAACTGCCTGCCTATGCTGGCAGTTGGAAGTGGCACCAGGGCACCAGG